>VDFB02058242.1:111249948-111557448 GCA_007258455.2 Sequoia sempervirens
CATGATGCACTTGCATTTCCTAGAGATTTATCAAATGAACACATGATGCATGGGGTCATATCACATGACATGACATGACCACATAATTCACTTCTTTATCACATTTACACATCACATGGATTTGTATTGCATTACATGTTTACATAATGTGGATCTTTATCACTTGCCACATTGTGTGGAGTTTTGATTGCATTTATAAATCACATGGAGTCTTATCAATTGGTCATATCTTATGAACCCATATATCACATTACCACATCATAAAAGTAATTTTCGTATCAATTTTCATGTGCTAGAATTCTCTATTCATTTTCTCCTCTTCTCATTTCTCATAGATAGTTAAAACAACCTATAACTTTTTCTTATTTTGATTGGGATTGACCCTAAGATGCTTGAGATTGAACCAATAAAGATTTTTCAAAATGTAAAAACTTTGAAATATTCAATAGATTGATGACATTAATTTTGTGGAGATAACGCATCAATTCAAAATATCCTTAATATTATTTCTTTATCATCAATTCTAAAACTAAATATCCTCCTCACATTTAATTTTTACATATTATTAGTATTATCTATTCCATCTTATTAATTTAAATTAATTATTCACTTATTATTTTTATTTATTTAATTAACTTAAATAATTAAAAATATTTAATTTTTATAAAAAATAAATTAATATAAATATCCTTCATATATCTATCTTAAAAATGCCAAGGAAAATCAATCTTATTTTAGTTAATAAATATGTTATTTTAATGGGGCAAGGGTCCTAGCTCGATTGGCTAAAGCATCCTGTTGCAGGCAAGAGGTCATGAGGTCAAGTTTACCAGGTGCACTGCAATGCTACTCGATTTGTGTAGTCTAAAAAAAAAGATATATCTAGTTAAAAAATATAAACACATGAATTTTAATTTAATTAAGAAATAATGTATTTATTATATGCATAGAGACACTAATTTTATCTTATTCAAAATATATATATTTTTATTTTAAATCTATATTATTTTAAAATATATGTAAATTATATTTTAATTTTTATATATACACATAAATATTAATTTATTTAAGAAATATTTTATTTTCTACATGTACACATAAATTTTAATTTATTCAAGATTTTTTTAACTTATTTTATATTTATTTTAATTATTTTTGATGAAAACAATGAATTACATATATCTATTCTTGTAATTATACTACTTTTAGATTCGATTGTGTGTGTGTGTGCAAGTTTTTTCATCAATGTTTTGGATCACACTTCATGATCCATCATCATGATAGAGAGCTTAAGGAGATGTGATCCCAACACATAGATATTAATTTATTTAAGAAATATTTAATTTTGTTTTTAAAAAAATATTTCCCACATGAACACATAAATTTTAATTTATTCAAAAAAATTTAAACTTATTTTATATCTCTTTTAATTATTTATGATGAAAACAATGAATTATATAAATGTTGGCATCTCTATTCTTGTAATTATGTTGCTTTTGGATTTGATTGTGTGCAAGTTTTTTCATCAACATTTCAGATCACACTCTGTGATCCATCATTAGGATAGAGAGCTTAAAGAGATGTGATGTGAAAGGTTGATGAAAACTTGCACACAATGGAATCCAATGGAATCCGGAAACAACATAATTACATTCAATATAGATTGTGGAAATCTTATATCTTAAGTCTTTATTCTTATATAGGCCATTACAACAATGTGAAGTAACATACATCTAAATTAAAATTTGTCCTTTAGCTAAATAGACATGTACTCTCTCAAAATCATCAAAAATTGAATCTAACCCAATCCAAAAATGTGAATCATATATATAAATTATTTAAATTTTTATATACAAAAGACAAATATATATCTACTCTCAACATAATTATTAAACAATTATTTGTGAGATGTAAGGAGAGAAATGAGTGGAAACGGGAAAGACCCTGCGTTCCAAGGTGTAATCATGTTGAATGCATTTCCTTACTCCCTCAACTTTTGGGCGGTGCGAGTCACGACACAGGTGAAAATTTCCTTCTCGTCATCATTGGTCCTCGAACGAAGACTGGAAGTACAATCATATATTCAAAGACTGGTCGTATTAGACTCCATACTTGGCTCTTCATATTCATATTCATGCATCACAATCATAACGCACTAGGCCAAGGAGGAACGAGAGCATCATGACTCATCATCACACCCTTACGGCAAAGCCGCCACAAAAATCCAACCCCTCCCTCCCACCAAAAGCATGTATTTCTTTATCTCGCTTCTCCATCCGACGGCCTAAACACTCTAGAACGCCGCACCCCTTCCAGATTACAAATCGAGGTGCTCGATCGTTATCGCGTGCACGCAGAAACGTAGACGAAAAGGGAAGTTGAAGGCGACCTGCGAAAGGGCAGGAGCAGAGGCAGAGGCGTGCGGCAGAGTATAGAGTGGGGTGGAAGCCGGCGCTTGGCTGCGCGTGGAGAGTGTTTCGTATCAATTACCATGCCACGCCACGCCACGCCACATGGGGAACGCAACGGGAAATAAAAATAAATATGCAAGCTGCTGCAGACCGTAAGTTGTTACCAAGAAAGCGAAATTGTGCGGCTGCAGATGACATTTGTCGACTTACCATAAATCAATACCGCCAGAGTAGAAGGGACGATTACGCGTTACTCATATTTAAGGAAGCTGTGCTTCGTATCGTCTGGCATTTTGGTGTTGTCACCGTCACCGTCCAAAGCTGTTTCCCCCACCCTCTGATCACACTATGACCGCCGCGGCAAAGTAGGGATAGAGGACGGTGTAGAAGAAAAGAGGAGTTGCACGCGGGGCGGGGGGGCCCACTCATAAACTATATGATATTGGTGGCAAGAAAATGGGAGTACGTTAGCAGCAGCACCAGAGGCAGTGGCAGCAGGCACACATGAGATTTGACGTGCCAAATCCCCTGTCAATATTAAACCCTAGCCTGCAGACTGAATTTAGTAATTATTTCAAATCCTACTGGTGTTTTAAGGGTTTTGATAGTGTTGCCAGCTGAATAATAAACGGTTCTCTGAAAAGGAAAATCTTGCAGCATGCGGGAAAATATGATGAAAAGGTTTTGGAAACGGGTGGGACAGGCGTCAAATGTGATCGTTGGGGGAAAAAAAAGCTGGCTTTGGGGAAGAAAGGGATGGGGATTGGATTATCCTTTATACTAAAAATAATCATTATCGTTATCATTACTCAAAATCGCAATAAATGGATTCGCCACGCAAACGAACACAAATGTGAAGGGCAATGAATGATAATGATGACTATGTAAAAGTAACTGGATGGATGTATGTACTGCTGCTACTTCCGATTATTCTTCTTTTCCTCGCTTTGTCACCGCATTTAATTCTCCTAGGTGGGGTGCTGGTGTTTTTTCATTCTTTCTATATCCAGAGTCTGCGCTGCCCGAGTCAGAGGGCAATATATATCTTAATGCTCGTTAATATTAATAATTAACTTGCATGTGGTATAAATAATGAGCGGAAATTAATACGAGCGAGCATGCGCAAGATGAAGTATTCATTTCTTAAATGCCTGCCCCTTTTCATGTGAGCGCCTCCACGCCGAGGCCAGGCGTTTCTCCACACTACGTGTTTTCATCCCATGCTGCGTTTGCAGGCACCATTGTCTTGTAGTGTGTCCGTGTAATGGGCGTAATCAGTTTTAGCTGCTGTGGGCTTCGAGTTTCTGCACAGATGCGGGTTTGAAGGCGGTGAAATCCCAGAGTAATACTTGTTTTGTTTAGCTACTGGTAATAGTGGAGAGTTGTGAGAGAGAAATCATGCCTAGAAGGCGAAAGGCGAATGGAGGAGGGGGAGCTCACACGCCCCCACCCTGCTGTGTTAAAGGGGAAAGTCCTCCAGCACCTGCAACTCCTCCTCAATCCAGCAAAGCCTTGCGGTTTCCTCTGCGGCCGGGGCTGGGTCAAGCTGGCATAAAATGCCTCGTCAAAGCAAATCACTTCCTCGCCGAGCTGCCTAACAAGGATCTCCATCAATACGACGTACGCCATAATTGTTTGCAAATAGAGTATTTTTAAGCCAAATGTTAACGTTATACTAGTTTAAGAGGTTTGCTGGTGTGTTTGTTCAGGTGTGTATTACGCCGGAGGTGACATCGAGAGGCGTGAACAGAGCCATAATGGGGCAGCTGGTGAAGCTGTACAGAGATACAGAGTTGGGGAGAAGGCTTCCCGTTTACGATGGGCGAAAGAGTCTTTATACCGCTGGTTTGTTGCCTTTCAAGTGGAAAGAATTTACTGTAACTCTTGCAGACGAGGATGATGGAATATGTGCTACTAGGTAAATTTTGCTTCTTTCTTGGAACTTCCAGAACAATGGGTATACGGTATATACTCGAAATAGACCTCCAAAATATCTAGTAGCTTTGAAATGTCAAATCCTTTTTGTCTAATGCTAAATATTTTGAACTTAACCAACTAATCGTTAAGCTGCATTGGGGGTTTATTTCACCAGAACGCAGAAGCTTCTTGCAGTCTACTGAATTAGTAATCACACGATCATTAAGTTTGATCTCATAAGCAACATAGCTGCTAATAAATTTTCTTGCAAATACACCTCCACTTTGTTGATATTTTAACAGCCTGAAAAGCAGCGCTACTGTATCTATTAAGTCGCAATTCACTGAGAAGCTGCATTTCACCAGTAATGCTTGTTCTAGGAAAGCTACGATTTCAGGTCCTTTGATCTGCATATTCCTAAAGAATGGAGTAATATCACTGGGGCACAACTTTTTTGGCCTCTAATGAAATACGTCTAGATCATAACGTATGCTTGAGTTCAATCCTATGGGGTTGTGTCCTCAAGCTAGGTTTCTTTAGAACAAAGATGTAACAATTAAAGTGTTTTGCCTTTTGTTCAGTAACAAAGAAAGAGCGTCTAAGGAAAGACAATTCAAGGTGGTTATAAAGTTTGCAGCACGAGCAGATTTGCACCATTTAGGGCAGTTTCTAGCCGGTAGACAAGCGGACGCTCCTCAGGAAGCTCTTCAGGTGCTCGATATCGTATTGAGAGAATTGTCAACTCACAGGTAGGCGTATCTTTTGGTTTTCAAACACATTCATTTGACATTTTTGCTTATTATGCAAACATTCATTCATTTCAGTAATATATGTTAAAAATACATTTGTTATGCGTCATATGTATAGGCTATACATATGCATGCAGTGGGGGTCTACTTGTATGTCTGTGTTTTCATAGGATTGCAGGCCATGTGTTTTTATTGCTGAATATATGCGATAGCCTGAAGGTCCATGTGGATGTGAATTTTTAGGTATTGTCCTGTTGGAAGGTCATTTTACTCTCCTGATTTGGGGAGACGGCAACCCCTAGGGGAGGGTTTGGAAACTTGGCGTGGGTTTTATCAAAGTATCAGGCCAACGCAGATGGGCCTGTCCCTTAATATAGGTACTGCTTTTCCGCATCCAAGTTTAAGCTACATACAATTAACATGCATTAACCATGGCTCTGTTTTTCAATTGCATTTAAGCTGCTGTATTACGCTTGTACCAGTCTTGGAATGGCAATTTAATATTCATATTCATTTCCTACCATTTTCCAGATATGTCTTCAACTGCTTTTATTGAGCCACTCCCTGTGATTGATTTTGTTGCAAAAATTTTAAATAAGGACGTGGTAACAAGGCCATTGTCTGATGCTGATCGCATAAAGGTATTCTTCCTCTCCTTGAACCTATTCTTTAGTTCTGATGAAAAGATTTTTTTTTGCATAATGGAGTAATCATATTTTCCAGGGTTCATATGTTGGATGCAATAACTTATAAATATCAAACTATAATAATAGTGACATTAATCACTGTTTAGTGTTTTTTCCATGTGGTTTGGAAGGGCTTATTCAAAACTTCACCTTTTGCCCAGAATATTCTTCTACGACTTTCCAATATAAGTAAACCTTGAAGATGGTGCTCAATTTAAACGAGTTCATGGATTCTGATGTTACATAGAGATCATCTTACCAGTCCAAAACGTATGATCATCTTACCAGTTCAGCTTATACAAGGTCATTATTCAATGCGATCATTTTGCCATTTAAAGCCAACTGGGCCCAAACATTATCTTATGAAGTTGATTCAATGATCCTTCAATGCCTGACCGTGAATACATTGTCTGCCATTGGCTATTTTGCATAACCGTTATAATATTGTCTGATAGGACTCTCACATGTTAGCCAACGGAAAGCTACCTATATCTTTGATGTCAAGCCTTGAATTAATTGTTTGTTTGTTAACAAGGGTTGTTCAATTACATTGAATTTCACTATATATTATAAAGGGAATTTATGTTTCATGAGAAAAATGGAATATGACAAATGGAACAAAGGATAGTTGAACTAATTAAATAATTGATAGATGTGAAGTTTAAAAAAAGATGCTTATATAGTTGGCTCCCCAAGTAAACATACCAAGTGGAGAGTCACTTGATGATTATAAGAAAATGCTAGGAGAGGTTAAATTTTATAATCCATAGAATTGGAGAAGGATACATTTTCTCCAAAGAACATTCCATGTTTGGAGTCGAGATAAACACAAATGAAGGCCGTGGTAAACAATTTAATAATTGTTTCTATTTCAAAATAATTGAGCTTGCTCACATGGTTGGAAGTCGGAAAGCTGCCCTCTCAAAGAGCCCACCACGTTCAATTCCTGTTGGGGCACTGTCAGTATATTCCGAAACTTGATACATAACCTTTTATGTAGTTTAATCTGCATTAAGCATGGATGATTCAAAATCCAATGCTTTACCAGACCTTATCACAAGTGCTGAAGCTTCATGGCTTCTTTGAACCAAACATTTACTGCCTTTACTTATTTCTATTCAACGCTTTATCTCTTCTATCCACAAGAAACACATGTTACAGATTTAGAGATTATTACAGTCAAATGTATCAAAATACATGAAATATACTTATCATGTTCCTCATTTGAAATTTAAATTTTATATCAGTGCCCTCAGTGCAATGAGAAGTTCAGTTCTCTTGGTTATATTCAATGATCCTTAATTGCATCTTACAAAATATACTACAATAAGAAAGATTATTTCTCACTGCATACCTTAAGTCATATATGTTTACCAGATATCCCTGCAAACCAAATCTATGGATATTGATGCAGCTTTCGACTATTAGTATGCTTACATGTGCAACTTATTGGGACTACTTTTAAGATGAACTCCATTAATGCTGAAGTTGCAAACTCTCTCGAAGCATCAGAATTCAATTTCATGTTTGCTTTACCTCATGTTTATTTAGTTGCCACCATTAAGTAATTCGCATTTTCTATTTAAAATTTTAAGACAGATTATTATTAAGGAAATTAAATAAGGTTTGTTTTTGTGTATAAATTTTTAAATTTGAAGCTTTTCAATTTTGTGCTTTAAATTTTTTTGTTGAACCAACCAGCCTACTTATGTTTTTTGGTAACTGTGTGGACTTTGTGTTAATAAGATTAAAAAGGCATTGCGAGGTGTAAAAGTAGAAGTGACACATAGGGTAAATGTGCGTCGAAAGTACCGAATTTCTGGATTGACATCACAACCCACCCGGGAGCTAAGGTAGTGTTTTTATAATCTTTTAAACTTGAACATTTTATTGCACTTAAATCTTTTCTTTTAGATGCATGTGTACTGGCTGTTATTATCTATCCTAGCTATTTCATGTTTATACCAATTGTTTAAGATCTTTGTTTTAGTCTATAGAGAGATTCGGAACTTATTCATTTATGCTTGGAATTTGCATCAAAATAAGAATGTCTGTTACTTTCTTTGAAATGATATGTTTTCCAAACCGAATTTGATTGAAATCCAATTTATTTTGGTTTGAAAAGGTTTCCAGTGGATGAGAAATCAACAATGAAATCAATAGTTGAGTATTTCCAAGAAATGTATGGCTTTAAAATTCAGCATACCCACCTTCCATGTCTTCAAGTTGGAAATACACAAAAGGCAAACTATCTGCCAATGGAGGTAGCTTTACATTACATTCAAACCAACCTAGTTCTCTTTCAACAAATATATGCGATCAATAGCTTTCTGCGCATGATTTAAATATTAATTTCAACTTCTATGGAAATACACAGGCTTGTAAGATAGTGGAAGGGCAGAGATATTCAAAGCGGTTGAATGAGAAACAAATTACTAATCTGTTGAAAGTTACATGTCAGCGGCCCCAGGAAAGGGAAATGGACATCTTACAGGTTTCCATCTTTTAAGAATCAAACAAGAAGATAATCTTTGCTTAGTTTTTGCAGCTGTCTTGCTTGTCCATTGTTAATTTTAATTTTTTTGTTTGTTGATGTAATGGGTATTACAAAGTGTGTTGTGGGGATGGGGTGGGGATGGGGTGGATCACGGTTGTGGGAGGAGTGTCTGTGTGTTTTTCTATTCATACACAGACTCATCCTCTAAAAATATACTCATGATAAGGTGTAGGTTGTCCTATTAATTTTGATTCTTGAGTAAGGGATAGAACCTGAGATCTTATTAATGTGGCCAACACAAAGTCTTTGGTATCTAAGGTGTAAAGTGCTTTTGTGCAGACTGTTTACCATAATGATTATGATCAAGATCCTTATGCAAAGGAATTTGGTATAAAAATTAGTGACAAGCTTGCCTCTGTAGAAGCTCGAATCCTCCCTGCTCCATGGGTATACCTCATTCTTTGTATGGATGAAACTTGCACAATGTATATATATTTTTGATTGTGTAAAATAGTCATATTTTATAATACTTTGGATTCTATGTAATGTATTAATTTCCATGTGTAGTTGAAATACCATGATACTGGTAAGGAAAAAGTTTGCCTACCTCAAGTTGGTCAGTGGAACATGATGAATAAGGTAAATAGCATTTCTTGCTCAAATGATTAGATTTTATTTACAGTATCCAGCTTGATTGATCAACAACAGGGAGAATAGACTGTATTAGATAAAACAAATAGTAGCTTAGTGTATTATAAGGAGATGTGCAGCTTTTGCTAATTAATATTTGCATACTACTAAATTAAACAGAAAATGGTGAATGGAGGAACAGTTAACCACTGGGCTTGCATCAACTTTTCACGAAGTGTTCAAGAGAGCGTTGCCCGTGGGTTTTGTCACGAGCTGGCTCAAATGTGCCAAATTTCTGGCATGGTAGGAATATGCAGGAACTGATTTGTTTGTTTATATTTTTTTTCTCAAACTTGCAGAATTGATTTCTAGTTGATCTAATCTTGTACTGAAGCATAGAAAATGGAAATTTAATTATTTTTTGTCATTTTGTTGCAGGTGTTCAACCTTGAACCTGTAATTCCAATCTACATTGCACGGCCTGAACAGGTGGATAAGGCTTTAAAAAATGTTTACAAAGAGGCAATGAACAGGCTCAGAGGCAAGGAATTGGAGTTACTCATAGTCATTTTGCCTGACAACAATGGCTCATTGTATGGTGGGTATTATTCTAAATTTAGTACTGCCAATGCATTAGGTTTATTAAATTCAGCCTCCAATCTAGTTCTACCGAACCTTTATCAAGTGCACACAAAGCTCTTTAAGTAGTTCACTTCTGATTGTGTTTGTGATTCTGTGAAACACTGAATTGTTTAAGTAGACAAACCATAGCACTGAGAGCATTTTACCATGGGTACCTTAATGCTGGCATGAATGCAGGAGATTTGAAAAGAATATGTGAAACAGATCTTGGCATAATATCTCAGTGCTGTTTGACTAAGCATGTTTTTAAAATAAGCAGACAGTACCTGGCTAATGTCTCTCTAAAGATTAATGTAAAGGTAAGTTTTGCAATTTTTAAGTACATTGATAAAAGCTCGTGTAGCAGTCTAGTGGCCAGGGTCAGTTTGATTCATTTTTTGAATACTTTAATGTAGACTGCTTTTGGATTTGTAAATGGAGTATTCATATTTTTTTAGAGAGCTGGGAGTTATGCCACTATTCATAATTCAGTGCTTTGCCTTTGGATTATGGTAATTGTATGCTGTTTCATGTTTGCTGCAGATGGGTGGGAGAAACACCGTGCTTTTGGATGCTCTCAGCTGGAGGATACCTTTAGTGAGTGATATACCGACCATAATTTTTGGGGCAGATGTTACTCATCCAGAGAACGGAGAGGAATCCAGTCCTTCTATAGCAGCTGTAAATCTAATAATTCTTATCTATTATTTGTTATTTTGAGGCCAAAATTGTGGAATACAATTCAATTGAGAATTTCTATATGTTGTCAAAAGTAGAATAGATGAATTTTTCTGTAGGCATAGGTGTTGCAGTTCTGGCATTGCTTGATAGGTGGCGACATGGACAACTTATTCTTTGTAATGGATTGTAATGAGGATAATAGTGAAGTTGGCTGTATATTTAATTTTTCTCTTTAACTTTCAGGTTGTTGCTTCTCAAGATTGGCCCGAAGTCACAAAGTATGCAGGTTTGGTTTGTGCTCAAGCACACCGGCAAGAATTGATTCAAGATCTGTTTAAGACCTGGCAGGATCCTGTGAGAGGCACTGTAACTGGGGGCATGATAAAGTATGTATTCTTTTGCTTCTCCATCCCTCAATCTTAAAGGATTTAGTAGAGACTAAAATTGAGTATGTATGTAACAGATTATAACGTTTCAATGTTTTATAATAGACAATAGACATCATACCTAAGAAGGTGTAGAAAAATTTGAATTAGTGCCAACTGCTCTGTTGGATTCGGTGACCATGAATTTATTACTCTTACCCCATTGTTTAAACACCTTTGGTTGTACTGAAAAATAATCTGTGTGTCTGTGAGAGAGAGAGAGAGTGAGGGGGGCAGGGAGGGAGGGAGGCAAAGTAGGGGATGGACTCTTCCGACCATCAGAATTACATCCATAGAAGACATTGCAATCTCTTTTCTTCTTGAGTAGAGTAAAGTAAACTTATCTAATATGAGGTGGTTGCAGGGAGCTGTTAATTTCCTTTCGGAAGGCAACAGGGCAGAAGCCTGCTAGAATCATATTTTACAGGTAATTAGTGATTTTGTTGTTATCAGTAGGAACAAACTATCTCATTTTTCACCTGACCAACGTGACTGACATTTGCCAACAGAGATGGTGTTAGTGACTGCCAGTTTTATCAAGTCCTCCTCTACGAGTTAGATGCAATCCGCAAGGTGAATATTCTATTGGGCATGAATACCCTTTTTGAAAGTTGTAGTAACCATTCTTACCTCTCTAGCTACCTGTAATTGATCTGATTTATCTAATGATGTTTTCCAGGCTTGTGCATCACTTGAGCCAAATTATCAGCCCCCTGTAACATTTGTGGTTGTACAAAAGCGCCACCATACGAGGTTATTTGCTCACAACCATAGGAACAAGAACACCACTGATAGGAGTGGAAACATCTTGCCAGGTAAGGGGAAGACACAATTTTTACTTTTATTTTTATGCTTGTAGTTTTTCTTTTAAAATAGTTGACACATTACACTGCCAGGCACCGTGGTGGATTCCAAGATTTGTCATCCAAATGAATTTGATTTTTACCTATGCAGTCATGCTGGTATTCAGGTATACAGTGGACTTAAATTATAATGAATCATCTTTAGTCTGTAGTCTGTGTATAAGCAACTGATGGTAGCCTACGAATTGTTTGCTTCTCAGGGAACAAGCAGGCCTGCTCATTACCATGTTCTTTGGGATGAAAACAATTTCACAGCTGACGGGATGCAGTCTTTGACAAACAATCTCTGTTACACGTACAGTCTCCATCCAAATGATAAAAAGCTGACTGGACTTTGTTTTTTATGTCTTTTCTTCAGTGGCAGCTTCTATGCCGTCTATTCTGTTGGTTTGGCTCTGCTGATTTTTTACATCATGGGAACTCTTTTTCTTTTTTTGTTGTGAGGGGTGTTTGCGATTTGACTGTGTCTTGAACTAATGGTTGCAGGAAGCCCAAAATTTATAACAGTTTGTCTGGAAACTTGATTTTCAAACATAAATCCCAAAGCCCTTATTAGTATTGCTCCTTCTGCGTAACGATTGATGTGGACCTTAATTAACTCAATCCTCCACTTTATCTGCTACTACTAAATTAATAGCTACAAACTTGGGTGGTCTACTAGTCATTTCATTGATTAGTTCAATCCTCCACTTTATCTGCTGCTACAAAATTAATAGCTACAAACTTGCGTGGTCTACTAGACATTTCATTGATTAACTCAATCCTCCACTTTATCCGCTACTACAAAATTAATAGCTTCAAACTTGCGTGGTCTACTAGACATTTCATTGATTAACTCAATCCTCCACTGTATCTGCAACTACAAAATGAATAGCTACAAACTTGCGTGGTCTACTAGATATTTCATTGAGATGTGTTATAAATGCCACCAATATTATTGGAATTCCAAGTAAATGTCCCGAGGATTTCATTTTTTTGGGATTTAAATGCATGCAACTGGAGGAGCTGCATGTCCCAACGTAGGCCCCTACTACATTTACACCTCCCCGGAAAAGGTCTCGATACAGGTATTATTAGGGAGTCTCAAGCATAGTTATCCTCATTAAGTATATTCAAAAGCATTTACTCTACCAGATAGAACTTTAAAAAGGAGAAGACGGAAAGCATACTGCAAATACCTCGAGAAGAATGGAAATGGCTTGAATCTTTAGTAAAAGTGTTATTCCATCAGCAAAAGAAAAGTTTGTTTTGTTTTTCTTTTCATTTGCTTAGCGTAAATTAAAGTGTTACGTGGAAAATGATGAAAAAGAAAAGTAGGGATTTGGGTAGGCGTGCAGAGTGCTAGTGTTACTTTATTTTGGTCGCTTACTTGTATCGCATGCTTTCAGGTATGCGCGCTGCACCCGCTCTGTTTCTATAGGTATGTGTCAGAATTCAAGGCAGAGCATAATGCTTAGCTTCCTTACGCTTTATTCTTTTATTTCCTTTCATTGACGTAATATTAGCGTGGCGGCACGTTTAAGGCTGTGTGAGTTATTGGATAGTAATTTGAGAAAGCTGTACAATGCAGTTCCACCAGCATACTATGCGCACTTGGCTGCCTTTAGAGCGCGATATTACATGGAACCAGATATGTCAGACAACGGATCACTGTCCACTGGAACAGGCAACGGCAACTGCAACGGCAACGGCAACGGCAACGGCAAAGCTGGAAGCCGCAATAATAGTAATAACAATAGTACACGGGTTGGCGTTCGACAGTTACCTGCTCTCAAGGAAAACGTGAAGAAAGTTATGTTTTACTGCTGATCTGCATACCCACTGTAACTATCTGTTGTATTGTAGAGAGCTGGTGCCCTCATGCATACATATTTTGTAATAATCACGCGCCCTTTCCCATGACGGCCCTTTCATGGCCTCATTCTTGGCATGGCATGGTGGAATATTCATTTGAGAGATTCTTGTGGCTCTGGCCTCTAGCAAAGGAAATGTACCATTCTTGCAGGGGTGGCCCCGCTTAAGTCTCAAATTCAGAAACAGCTAAAGTTGATTGGGAACGTGTCTTCTCTCATCTTCATCTGCTCTTTTTTTAATGGAAAGAGGTGTATTTTCAATGGGAACACTTTTTTTAACAAGGCTCTCAGGGCGACTACTTTCTTGAGATGCCATCATAGTGTATTTGTTTACCTATGTCAGACAGTTTAATGTAAATAGTGATTGTATTGAAAATACTAAAGTGTAGGAAATTACAAGTTAATTTTGAAAAACGTTAATTAGAGTTTCTAAGTATATGTTTTAATATGAAGTTTTTAATTAGGAAGAATGAGATTCTTAATTAGAATAAGATAAATGGGTCAATGAAATTTTAATATTTAAATATATAAAGAGAATAACACGTATTTAGTATCTTGATTTTTTACATTAATGTTGAAGTATTTGATATAGTTTTAGAAAAAGTAAGTTTTGTATGTGTTATTACTTATAAAAGTGGGAAAGAAATATCTTTCTATATGATTGATCTTAATGAAAAACTTAAAGATTTTAAAATTGTAATAATTGAAAGTGGGAAAGAAATATCTTTTTATATGATTTTAATGAAAAATTTAAGATTTTAAAATTGTAATAATAATAACAATAAATTTTTGTAATTTGTTATTTTAGATTTTGATTGTGTTTTAATTTTTTTCATCAATGTTTCAGATCGCACTCAATGATCCATCTTCAGGATGAAAGAGAGCATAAGGAGAAGAATGACAAATTACAAGCATTATGAATTGTGGAAATCTCATAGCATTAACAATAATTTTGTCAAATATTAGTCATGTATATTGTAGTTTGTAGATTTACTAATATTAGTTATAGAACTCTCATCGATTTATGGAATTGTAATAATTGTAACAATAAATTTGTCAAATACTAACCTATATATGTGTCACAAACAAATGTTTTATAGAACTCGCATAAAGTTATAGAGACGATGCATTTATTTGCATAACTATTATTCTAAAGTAAATGTACCATTATTAAGTCATATCCATAAATATAACTTATCTTGCTAGTTGAACATTAGATTTAAATCTCTATTAGATTGCAACCAAAAAAATTACTCTATTTTATATTATAGAACTCACATCAAGTTAAATAAAGAAGATGTGTTTAATTGCATAACTATCATTGTAAATTAAATGCACCATTATTAAGTTATATTCATGAATATAACTTATGTTGCCAGTTAAACATTAGATCTAAATCTCTATTAAATTGTGAACAAGAAAATTAAACTCTCAATATTTTATATCATTTATAAACATGAAAAAACAAGACCATAAAAACATTATTTTAGGACACATGCATGCAAACACAAGAAATGCCATGCACATCCTAAGAAAATTTTGAAATGGGTGAACATTTTAGGAAGATTATGCTTCTAAGAATTCCATTACTATATTAGTAATCATTAAACAAAAGTTACCTCATGTTGGCTAAGTGGAGGCATTATAATTGATTACAAGCTTTGTCACTCTTATTTTGCCTTAACTATGAAAAATTTAAATGCATCAAATGAATCTTGTTAACATGAGTAATATGTGAGTTATAATGAAGAGTTAATTTGATTAACATTGAGTTTTCAATTAATATAAATCTATACCTCCTTAAGTAGCATCAAAATTGAAGAAAATATGCTTTGAAATCCTTCGAATTCCACTCTCTACTCACATCAAAACATGTTTTGAAATCCTTCAAATTTCACTCTCTACTCACATCAAAACATGTTCACTATTTGTCACAATTATCAGTTTCACTTCAATTGTGTCCACTTGCTACTAAGGTTGGTGAACAGGTCAAAATAGGTTTTACATTTGGCTAATAATGAATCACTATCTATTAGAATGAGCAACAATAAATTTATAATTGTTCTTTAGATTGAAGTCCAAAAATGCCAAAGGAAAAAAATGAAAAATGACTTACCAGGAGGACAAGGGCTCAAACCATAAAGCAAGAACAAAAAAGAAAATCTATTGAAGAAAACACAAATCTTGTTACCTTCCTTAACATAGTAGATTTCCTCAATAGAGAATTACAAACTATCGGTGGTTTGCAAAAGCTAGCAAACATCAACTAATTATGTGCTTTCTACCGTTGTTTCTTTATTGTTCCCTTGTTATTTCTTTATGTTATGCTATTTTTGTTAGTAAGAACTAGCTTCTATTGTTTTTAGTCTTTGTAAAAGGGTCTGAAACCTTTCAATCTCATTTTTATCAATATAAGAGATAAGAAAGTCATAATTCACAACAATAGCAATAACAACAATATATGCATTGGTGTTAGTGTTGGAATTTGATAGTTACTACCTCTTGAAAAATGTGAAAAAAGTTTTACTTTATTGCTAACCTACTTCTCACCCATCACAACTAGCTATTGCATTGTAGAGCATTTGTAGAGCATTTGGTGCCTTGTGTGCATATTTTGTAATATCACACACCCTTTCCCATTTTAGCCTTTCCATGGCCTCAATCTTGGCATGGAAGTATATTCATTTTAGATATTCTTTTGGCTTTGACCTCTAGCAAAGGAAACATATCATTATTGTAGGGATGGCCTTGCTAAAGTGTCAAATTCAAAAAAAACTAGAGTTAATGGGTAATGTATCTTCTTTCATCTTCATCTTCTCCTTATTTAAAGGAAAGATATGTATTTCAAAGGATTTAATTTTTTAACATGGGTTACACATCAACTTATTAAACTTTCATACTATGATAAATTTATTAAATTCAAGATAGTTATTACTAGATGATAGAATAAATACTTTTATTTATATTTTATCATTTAAAATGAGATACTATTGTCTCATCATTTGGTGCATTAGTTAAATCGTGATTCATCATTTTTGGGCTTGGTATGTAAATTTTGATGTTGCTACACTGTTTCTATTATTAATTAATTAATTTTTTTCTATTATTAATTAATTAATTTGTTATTATTGTTTAATATATCATTTTGGAGCTAATGTGTATTCTTCCTTCTTGTTTTGTAAGGTCACGTACTTGATAGAGAGAGAACATCATGGGGGAGAATGCAACAATTGTACAATGACATGGAAGAAAGGAGAACACGTGCAACAAAGGTTCGTTTATGATTCAAACTATGGTGAAGTTAGTTTATGTAAGTTGCAATTATTTTGGCGACTTCTAGTCATTTTTATCCTTTATTGTTTGGTTGTCTTGTTACTTGAATCACATAATGGAAACATAGATATGACTAGGTTTTTGGCTTTTGTTTTGTTGTATTGGATCATGCCTTGAATTTGGTGTTAGTTCATCTTCATTTTTGTGTCTTTTGATTGTTTTCAAATGTGTTATGGGACTTAATAGATCATCCAAAACATTGAACTAGTTAATAAAAGAATATAGGTTATGATATTAAAAGATGTTTGGGCAACTTCAATATTTGAAATAATTTTTTAAAAAGCATTAGTAAAAGAATTCCCACTCAAATATTCAATGAGCATTACTTGATCTTTACTACTACTAAATACTATGAAGAAAGGAAGTAATAGGCACATATAAAATAAATTTATCAGGTTGTTTGTGAAGGGAAAAAATTGGTGTATTTTATTTTCCATGGAAGGGACATTACTATCAGTTTTATTAAATGATAATGTTCATGTAGACTATCTCATGGATAGTGGAGAGTTATGATTAACAATTTAGAGGACTAGAGAAATTGGTAGAAGTCATTTTTTGTTTTAATAGCACAAGGTGAAGAAAGTGACATCCTCATTTTCAATTGAAGGTTGCTTTTATTCTAGTTGGGGAATGGAAGTTGAAATTAGAGATTTACAAGTTTTTTGAATCCATCTCAATGTTTTTTGTGGACTCATCTATATATGAGTAACAATTGATTTATTTATACATTGAGTATTATTGTGTGTGATTGAATGCAACCTACTTAGTTGCTTGCATTCTATCACGAGTCTACAACTTATATTTGTGTGTGTTCATTTAATTTTTGGGTTTGTAATTTATAATGGGGTAGATATCATTTGTTCAATTTATTTATTTAAACCCTTTAGAATCTTTGAGCCGGGCTCCAAAATTAAACCCTGGGTAAAATCTTGATATGATATGTTGGTATTTCATTTTTTACTCTTAATTGTGGTAACAAAAATTCAACCATACTATAATTGGAGTTTATAGTATAGTTCTTGTGAAATTGACTATATTGTACCATAGTAATAGGGTTATTATATAACCATTTTGTGCAACTCACTCTTACATTTATCATAACATCATTATAATTCCATGTTAATAGCTTTGTTACAAAATTCTTATGTACTTGCATACTTTGAAAATGAGACTAGGGTATGTCACTTTATACACCTCATTGTTTAAAGATGAATTGTGTTCTTATAGACTTGAATATGCCCTTGGAATGTGGTTATAGGTCTACACGTAAACTTAGGTGTTGGTTTATTTATTTCTTTAGAGTTAAAGCCTTGATAATAATATGTGAATTCAATTCTTAAGAAAAATAAAATTTCTTAGTGTTGTGATCTTTGAAACATCATTTGTATTGTGAATAATAGAGATCATTATCTATTTTAAATTTCTATTGGAATGCTTATAAATGTTCCTACTTGGATGAAGTTTGTATGACACTATTACTATTATTGTTTAAATAATATAGTGGGGTTTGGAGATAAAAAATAATAATTATATGAGTTCAAAAATCTTATAGATTTTCTTAACATTATAGTGTACTTGGTTGTTGAATACAACTATCACATTGAAATATGAGTTCAAACATGATATAGGTCACTAGTTATTATCAAGTTTATTACTATATGTGGAATGTAAACTTGGTTATTTAGTGGGGTTGTTGGGCCTAAGTGGAAAATATATATGAAACATCTTATATTTTTAACAATTATATATAAAAATAAAATAACGTTTTTGTCCTAAATGTACATTGAAAAATGTTTCCTATTTTCCTTATAGATTAATAAGCATTATGAAAATATGAATTTCCTTTGAACTTGACCAAAATTAGTCTATGTGTAAGTTGTTTATACCACGACTGCCTAAAATAACTAGAAGAAATAGTGTAGCTTATGAGGGCCTCATCCAATTTCCTTAAGTTCTTTAGTTTAGTACACATAAAAATAATGTGATTAATCAATTGCATCATTCACTTCGTCTATTCTCTTAAATAACCAATAAGGACAATTTATGGGGTGTCACTCAATCTTCTTGCATTTTGTTAGGCCTTGTAGAATTTTCCAAGGTTTTAATGTTCATGAAATGTAGGGTCTATCAAACATCCTACAATCCTTGGCCTTTGCTTCATGCTTTTGTGATTTGATCTAATTTTTCAATGATTGGTCAAGACCATGAAGATTTCTTAATGTTGTTTCAATGATATCTCTTATATCATTGTTTCACCGATGCCTCATTCATATTATTAATTGTACCTTTTTTAATAAATAATGTGTATACCACCAATAACTTATTCATTCAATATTTTTGCAATTCTTGCCTATTGCATATGTGTCGAGTGCTAATTGTAGCATGCTTTCACTTCATAGTGTAGTTCCTTACTGGGTATTAGGGTATAAGTTTGTGCTCTTGCTTTGTGGCAAGATGTGTTCCCAACAATTTCCTTGACTATTGGCAAACCTCACTAAACACATATGCCCAATGTATTATTGGTACCTTCTCATTGGTGTAGAATATTCTCAATTGCATTTTATGCAAGAAGAGGTGGGCTAGGTGTTATCAATATGTGACAAGTGGCAATCTTTTATTGCAACACAATGCTCCTTCAAGATCAAGCTCATTTTTTATTTTTGCATTGAGATTTATCAAATGTTTTATTTGTAATGGTTGGTATACATGGCTTCTTTTGAAATTGTAGTGCACAATTCCTTCACAATATAATTTCTAGTTGGTACTTCTTGTCCATGGTTGTGATGACACATATCCCCTATTGTAGTTGGGCCCTAGTAGTATGGTACTATTCTATTGGGTCCAAACTTGGTTGCAGGTGAACATAAGAAAGTGAATGAAAAATTTACATGTGTCATCTCTTGATTAAAGCCATGTTTCCTTAACAATGTAATTGGCCAAGTGAGAGTTATAAAAAATTATGCGTTGAGGGTGAGGACATGCACTGACCATTGATTTAGTCTTCATAGTAGATCAAAGACCCACATTCAAAGGTACAAATGGCTCGCAATGTTATGAATTTTTGCTTGTATGAGCATTCAATACAAAGGGTGGTAGAAATATTTCATCTTCTCTAGGGTTTTGATTAATGCTTTGATCATTTTCTTCAAGCTATATATGAGATCAAATGAGAATTGTGAAGCTCAAGCATTGAGGTGATATTTTCTTACTGCAGATTCAAACTCAAGAATTTTAAATTGTGGGTAGAATGAGTATGCCAATATTTTCTCATCTATACCTATAATTTTTCTTTCTCAATTCTAGGGTTTTGAGTTTTGAAGGGATTAGGTGGGCATGTGTAGAAAGATGGGGTAACAAAAGTGGCCACTACCACTTTTTGGTCCATCTAGGACATAAAATGCTCATGTTTTATTTGACATAAAAAGAAGATTGTGTATAGGTTGAGCTCATTTAAACTTGACCTCTCAACACCCCACAACAAAGCACAAGCCAAGGAAAACATGCACATTTTTTTTACTTGATCAAATCATCACCAAAATTCCACCACAACATCAAGGAGGTAGTTTTTTTATTATGGAACAAACAGGTTTTAGAGGAAACCTGAAACCTTTAACAGTAAGAAAGAGTAAGATAGAACATTAACAGAGCACAGACAAAAAACAAGACACTGCCCACAAAGAGATACACAGAAGATAACTAGGGCAGAAAAGACAAAAAAACTGACAGAAAACCACAAAACAACCGGAAACTAGGCCAGGTTTTGAAGAATCTCTGCCGCTTCCTGCTCCAGATTGTTCATGTTGAGCACAGATTTCTTGATCTCCTGGATGTTGAACAACGCTTGGTCAACCTTCCTTTTCAAATTAGCTTTGGTCCTGTTGCTCAATCCCCCACTATCCGGCTACCCTTTCTCATTATCCAAGTCGAGAAAAACAACAGTTTTAACCTGATGGGGTTTTTCCAGATTTTCCACCATGGTGTTCATGGTCTGTGCGGTTGATTTTAAAATTTTATGGTTCATGATCAGCACTTTGTGGAGCAAACTTTTAATGTTCCACAACTGTTCCTCCATATCCGCCTGCTTACCATCGTGACTGCCTTAAAAATCCTGTAATTCCTCCACCGTTTTCTTGAGGCATTCCACCATATACTTCTTCTCCTCTTCCGTCCACAACCCAGTAGCTCGACCACTTCCACTTCCTTTGTTATTATCCTCCATGGCTTTCTCCAGTTTGCTACTCATGGCTCTTTGATTTAACTTGATTTCCTTGATTTTGAAAAACGCCCATCTCATGAGCCTAAAATTATCCACCGCCCCATTGCGGGCAATAGCAAGCACATCAGTGGGAAATTCCTGTTCCTCCTTGAAATAGTGATCCCCTGCCTTGAGGTCCATAGGGAAGCGGGATCTCTCTTCTTTGTCCATCACAGGATAGCTGGAGTACTCAGAAAATGACTCCGACTGTTGTTCCTCTTCATTAACATCATAGGAGGGGTCCTCCGACATTTTTCTCTTACCCTTTTCCAAAGAAGAATCCCTAGGTTTACTCTTTCCCTTGTCATCAACCCTGACCTTAGGAGATTGGGGAGGTAGAGCCGACATAGCTTTAAAATGATCATAAATGAGGACAAGCAATCCTTCATGAAGGATAGGATACCTAATAGGGCTGTGTCTATGGTTTTTTAGACTAGTATTCAGAGAAGAATCTAGATAAAAAGGAAATGGAATCCTAACCTAGTGCCTGAAATGATTCAGCAGGACGAAGTGATACCCAAAGACTCTGGTATAACGCCCATCCAAAGTAACATATTCCATCAGCACATTCAAAACCCTCCAATGCGAAACAATACTATCCATGTTGAAGTAGCTTCTGGAGGTCCTACGTAATTCCTCCTTCTCCACCTCCGACTTGGGGAACTTGCTAACAGCTTCATCAGACTGCTTCCTGTCCCTATACAATTTAATGCCCTCCATAGATAGACCAGTAACCTCAGCAATCAACTGTTTGTTGATAGTAACATGTTTGTCGAACAAGTTAATCTTGCCATTATGCCAATCTTTCTCAAAAATCCTCGTAACCTTTGGGTCCTAGCCATGGAGATTTTCAATGTAAACAGTAATGCAACCATTCTCCATCTTCTTCCATAGCTTATAATTGCTTTTCAACTGCTCACTGCTAATCGGTTCCACTCTGCGACTTTCGCCACCCATCATTCCGCCAGGCGGAAGAAAGGAAAAGTCCAGAACCTTGTGGAAACAAACAACTAAAATGCCCAGAAAGCATGCAAAGTAAATCACATGCAACCGAGGGATGAGATTATTATCCCTCAGCCAACTCAAAATAATAATTAAAATGCAGTCCTGAGACTATAGGGGAGGACACTCAGCTATCATTCGAAAGAATGGGAAATTGCACCTGCCCGTCGGCATGATCATACGTCATCAGAGCTTTGACGTCAACCTCCAACTCATCCTGCCCCTACCAGATCACCTTACTCGGAGCCTTGACACCTTTGTTGGCGAAGAAATCCGCCACCGTATTTATCTTGTGGTAAACATGCTTTATGAAACTTTTTTCAAAGGTATTAATTATTTCCTTAGAGAGATCAATCCAATTTTGTATTGACCATGAGGGTTTCTAGCGGCCCTTTAAGCATTGGATGATATTGTTCGAGTCACCTTCAATCCAGACATATTTAAACTTTAATTGGCTAGCCAGTTTCAATGTCTTGAAAACACCCGAGGCTTCCACCACATGGTTGGTCTGAGTGCCTAAAGGAACCACCACAACCATAATAAAAGCACCATTTTTATCCCTTATCACCCCACCAACCCGGCAAACCCAGGATTTCCCTTGGCCACGCCATCAAAATTGATTTTGACCCAGCCAGTGGGGGGAAGACTTCAGTATATGCCCTCTCTAGGGTCCATAATACTTTTAGACATATTGAACATTTCCACATTGATCTTCTAGGCATCCACAATTCTACAATCATACTCCTGCATACTGACCTTATCTTTTCCTTTCAACTTCTTGATAAGCAGATTAAACTTTTTACCCACAACTCTAGTAATCTTACCAAACACCACTTCCTCCGAGAGAGCAACATCTCTAAATATTATGTTATTACGTTCTTTCCATAAACCCCAGGAAAGGTGAGGAAAGATATAACTCCAGAGCAGATTCAAGGCCCAATTCTTTGAGGGGGCCTTCTATTAGTTATAAAAATCCGCAATAGTTCGAGGAAAAACCCAGCTGAGATCCCACATTCGAAGAATCCTACACCATATGGCATGAGAAAATGGACAAAGAAGAAACAGATGAGAAGAGGTCTCAGCCTCAACACATCATAAATAGCACCTGTTAGGATAGGAGAACCCCCTCTTATGAAGATTATCATTAGTAAGTTGCTTATTTTGAAGAAGGATCCAGACAAACAAATTAACTTTCAGAGTAAGGTTGTTCACCCACACCTTATCCCAATCATGTACATCAAAACCAAAGTAACAAGAAGCCACAACAAAAGAAACATAGTAGGTACCAGAGGGCGAAAGCTTCTAGGTCAAAGTGTCCTCCCTCCCTTGAGAATTAATCTTAATAGAATTAAGAAGAACCTACAGAGGTTGAAGATCCTGACTGATAGCAAATATCTCAACCCACTGATCATTCCTCCAATAATCCCCAACCAACCAACCAAACCTAGACTTGCAGTCCTCCATATAGATACTATAGATAGTATTATTACACAGACACTCCTTTCCAATCCACTTATCTTCCCAAAACCAAATTTTTTGCCCATCACCCACCTTCCAGATGGCTTCTTTACTAGCCAGGTCTCTAGCATTAATGATATTGTTCCAAAGAAAGGAACCAGAGGGAAGGTTCTGAGAATTGAGGAAATCTTGAAGGGAATTAACCTCCCTTAAGTATTTGCTACACCAAATAGAGTTCCACTCCCGAATGTCCACAAAAGTTCTCCAAACTTGCTTAGCCAGGAGCGCTTTATTAAATACTTTGATGTTTCTAAGGCCAAGGCCTCTGAGCATCCTGGGTCTACACACTCTCTCCCAAGCCACCAATGGAATTCTCTTCTTCTCCTCCACCCCCGATTAGAGGAACCGTTTCTGGATCTTTTCAATAATATCAACGAAATTAGTAGGAATCTTGAACAAATTGAGAGCATAAACGGGCAGATTCTGAAGAGAAGCCTTAAGTAATAGAACTTTACCGACTTGACTCAAAAGGGCACCTTTCCAACCAGCTAACTTCCTGTTGAATCTATTGACCAGAGAAGCCCAGAAGGAGTCTGGAGGTTTGGACCCTAAGGGAAGGCCCAAATAAGAAGAAGGAAGGGGATGAACACCACAACCAATGATATTAGCAATCTTCCTCTGTTTGTGCTCAAGGGTATTAAAAAAATAGAGAGAAATTTTAGTCCTATTGATCTTTTGCCCCGAGCCCTCCTCGTAAAGAACAAGACAACTCTTTAAAGCCCGGGCTTCACCAACAGTAGCACTTCCCATCAGCATCGTGTCGTCCACAAACTACTGGTGTGAACAAACCAGGTTTTCTAAGGAGGGTTTTAGACCTTTCAGGCTGCCTTCAGTCACTTTTTTATGCATAATTCTCCCAAGGCTTTCAGCCATAAGGGTAAAAAGAATAGGGGAGACATGATCCCCTTGTCTGACCCCTCTTAACACTTTGAAGAAGCAAGAAGGAGACCCATTTATAATCACCGAGGTGCTTGTGGTAGAGATCAATTCCCATATCAATTGGAGAAATCTTTCAGAAAACTCGAAACCTTGTAAGACTTTAATCAAGAATTTCCAGTCCACCTTGTCATAGGCCTTAGCCATATCCAGATTAAGCAAGAAGCCTTGGTTTTTTGAAACTTCGAGGGAGTGGATATTCTCATGAACCGTAATTATTGAGTCCAAAATCTGTCTGCCCAGAACAAAACCACTATGTTGGGGAGAGATCAACAAAGGGAGAACCCCAAGCAACCTAGAAGTGATCACTTTAGAAATAATCTTGTAAAAGGAATTGCATAAACTAATAGGACAGAAAGAGTCAAAAGAGTTAGCTCCAGGGAATTTAGGTATTAGGACAACGAAGGTAGAATTAAGCTCTTTCAACAGTTTCCTAGCCCCAAAGAATTCTTTAACAACATTCATTATATCATCAGCAACAATTTCCTAGAAAACTTGGAAGAAGAACATTGGGAAGTTGTCAGGGCCAGGGGCCTTATTACCTTCAAAAGAGAAAACAACCTTCCTAACCTCATCCTTTGAAGGGATAGCCGTCAAGAGCTTATTATGCTGATCATCCAAGGCATTAGGAATGGCCTCAATAAGGGTGTTCTGAGCCTCCACATTCAAGTCTTCATCCGCTGAAAGAAGGTTAGCAAAGAACTAGATAGCTTCACCTCTAATCTCTTCCTCTCTCAATTTTGACCCCATCTTTCATAATATATGAAATCCGATTAAAAGCCCTATGTTTCATGGTAGTCAAATGAAAAAACCTAGTGTTCTTATCCCCATCAGCAAGCCAAGCACATCTAGATCTTTGTTTCCAATAATCCTCTTCCTTCGAAATAATATTATGATATTTAGAGAGAATTTCATTTTCCTTCAGGAGGATATCCCCAACATAACCAACTCTCTAGATACAGTCCTGAATATACCTTAAGTCCTGTTGAATGGCAACTTTTGACTCAAAAATATCCCCAAAAACCTCCTTGTTCCAAGTCCTAATCCTAGATTTGACTTCACCAAGTTTCTTAGCCACTCTAAACATGGCAGTACCACTAACATTTATGTTCCACCACTCTTGGATACAATTAGAAATTTTAGGATGAGATAGCCACATTTTCTCAAATCTGAAAGGAAAATTCCTCTTACCAAACACATAATCCGCCATAAAACTTACAGGGAAATGATCTGAGCCAATTCTAGAGAGGGAATTTAACGAGCAAGAAAAGTCCTTCAACCAATTATCTGAAATTAGAGCTTTGTCAAGCCTTACCTGAATGAGGTCATTCCCAGCTCTCCTATTAGACCAGGTGTAGGTGGCCCCTTTGAGGTCCATATCATGCAAGCATTGGGAATTGATAAAGTGCATTAAATCCAGCTTACTATCCAACTAAATCTGAGATCCACCAATTTTTTTAGATTCCAGCAAGGGAGTGTTAAAATCCCCCATGATGATCCAGTTCTCATTCGGAAAGCAGGACCTAAAAAACTCAAGTTTTTTCCAAAAATTCCTTCTGGTAGTTTTATTGTTGGGCGCATAAATATTAGACAAAATTCAACTGAAGCCATCTCTGATATGCCTAAATCGGGTAGCCACATGGTTTGCATCTCCTAGAATAAGAGTACCTTGAATACGGTTTTGATTCCAAAAGGTCACCAAGCCCCCAAAGGCACCTTCCAAACTGCATCCCTGCACACCACCATTCTTAAAAATCTTAATCAACTCCACACGATCTCTGGCCATTTTAGTCTCCTGTATGATAAGAATATCCAGCTTATGATCTCTAGCAAAATTGTGCAAAATTTCCTGTTTATGGGAACTATTTAGTCCCCGAATATTCCAAGACATAAATTTCATTTTTTAGATGGAGTTCTACATAAATCCAGGATGGTTTTTTGGGTTCCATCTGCAATGTTTTGAATACACTCCTACTCCCTGTGCCATTTAGTTGATTTTCTACCTGAACCTTTCAGCACTCCCACATCCGCTTTGGCCCTATTTCTTGTAGAAACCCCCACTATATTACTCCCCTTTTTACTCTTCTTCTTCTTCTCAACTTTAGTGTATAGGTTTTCCTCTTCTAGATCTAGATCCTCTAAGCCCATAAACTCTTGCCCATCCAAAAAGACATCTATAGCAGTAACTCTGTGTGATAGGGTATTGCGGTCCTCATTCCCCCCCTTGGGAGATCTAGCCAAAATCCCAAAAGTGGATTTCACTATCTCTGGAGAACTATGAGAACTACATCAAGGAGGTAGTTAGTGGATTAGCTTTTTAGTAATTTTTTAATAAAATAGCACTAGAGAAATTGTTTTTATTTAATTTTGTTTAAATTTTAGGAATTTAAAATCCCCATCAATTCATGAAAACCTTGGTGAGAACAAGTGCAAAAACCTCCAACAATGCAGTAACATCCTCCATGGATGCAAGAAAACATCCTTGAGGAAATAAAAAACAACAAGAACGAACTTCAAGCATTAGTTGAAAAGTTAGAGAAATCCAAGTGGAACAACCTCCCATTGGTCTACCTTCACTACTTCATTAGAATATTTCATCTCTCACATGTATTCCATTAGTGGAAAAAATAACACTTGGTCAAACAAGAGGGAAGAAGGACACTTTTATTCCTACAAATTATCCTACAAACAAGTAAAACAAAATATTGAAATCCAATTTGTGTGCATTGTTCATTGACCCAAAAACTAGTGCACCCTTGCGCAATAATTGCAAGAGGTTCCCTATCCATTGATTCCAACACCAAGGGATAGATAATAATTTTAGGGCTAGGTGGTAGACCATTTTTACCATCCTCCATGTAACAACAATGAGGTCCTATAGTACTTTTTGAGAAAAATCTATTACAATTTTATCCTCAATGAGATCCCAAACTACTTTGACATGTGAGAGTTCTAGGGTGGAGGTGTGGAATTTGCAAAGGATAGGGATGGGGCACATCATGCCCAAGACTAGGCACATAGACCCCTTTCTAGGCCCAAAATTGAGCATGTTATGATCCCTTCCCTTGTGAAGGAGAGTGTTGAGGTTGAGACCCTATAATCCATCAACTTGCTTACTTATACCCTTTTACATCACAATAGGCCTTTAACACATGGTGATGAGTATCAATATTCACCTCACATTTGTCAAAACTATGAGTCTCCTTATGATTATGGGTCTAAGGATGATTGAGATGCACATGGCTCATTGTAGGGAACATCCATATTGGATGAATTGGCGTTCATAGATGATATGTTGGATTCAACATTTGACATTGATAGACAAATAAATTTGAACTATGTTAAATTAAATTTACTATGTTTATTTTTGAAATGTAAGACTAACTAAATTAATTGTAATCAAATTTTAGGTCCAAAGTATTCATCGTATGTTTGGTGGCCCTTCATCTCCTAATTACATGACCATGTCAAGTTCACAAGTATGCAATTAGTAAATAAATAATATAGTACATAAATATTTTTACCTTATATGAATGGTAATCTTAAAATTCACATCAGATCTTAAACATGTGGATGTTGGGACTTAAACATCAAAATTATCAGTTGAACTAACCCAACTGCTAGTAACACATGGGCACACATGGTTTTGAGGGGATGACAAAAACCATAGTAACAGTAAGGAATGTCAAATTGGGAAGCAAACATGGATAAGGTTCAAGACCAAGGAGTATTCTTCCACAAGATCTTTGGAACTAAATCATATTTTTTTGTGCGGACCTACTTTAGATTCTAAACTAGTGTCTTGTAAACTTGGTGGAAATCACACAATTTAGAGGAATGATCTAACTAAATAGTCTACTCAACATTGCAAAGGCATCATTAAATTGTCAACCATGGCTTGTAAACTTGTGATGGCACTGGCACTATATGTGCTTTCAAAGACCTAATATTACCTAGGTTATCCTATTAAAGGTATTCTACTTGCTGAAAAATCACAGAAACACATAACAGTGAAATAAGTAAATTGGCACTAATGGCTACGGGTGCCTACAACATAATCTGTAGCTCAACTGCTGATAACAGATAATTGTTGAAACTGACTCAAAACTAATAACCAAACTTGATCTATTCTCCGGAGTACTATAAGTCAATTGAATGCATTCATGCACATGAACAACCATTATGGATAATCACAATATGAGAATTTATTTTAACTTACATGCAATTTATAAAGTAATGACTAACATCAAATAATTGCCAATAGAAATAAATGACTATAAATGTAGTGAAAAATAGTTAGCTTGAGTGGCTTGCTCAAGTCGCTATCTTCACTTAAACTAAAACCAAATCTAAATATTCAAATTCTAAGCAACTATATCAACTTGAACTTCATTCATTATGCATTCCAAAAGATCACATAAAATCTTGCTCAAAGATTGTATTCAAGAAAACCATTTATGAACAATCAACATGTCTGTAGATTATAATTGAAAACTATGAAGTAATTGATAACAAAAACACCAATATGAAATTAATCAAATAACTATACTAAGAATCAACCAACCGCTATACATAGGCACTAGGGAGTTTATTCTAAACACAAATCTTAAATGAAATTACAACTCCCTAGATATCAAAGTGTATAAATTAAGATTGAGTTATTCAAACTACAACTAAACTGAAACAAGAGTTCAAAGAAGATTAAGACTTTGCAAAACAAATTTACAACGTAGAACACATAATCAGTTATCCATAATCCTATCAATAAAATAATTCTTCTTCTTTAGTGCCTTATTAACAATCATAATGATGCATGACTAACTCCATCAGGTGTCTCCACATGGTAGTTATTACACTCAGCTTATTCTGGAACTTCCCCTATTTCACTGTCCAAGACCTCCTTTGGCAGCGAGTTACAACTTTCAGTTGTTGCGGGCTACATCGTCTTCTTGGGCTGCAAGAGGTTAATCCACAAAACACATACAAAAAGCTAACTACCATGATTAAACATAGAATTCTAATCACATTCCACACATATCCACATATAAATCATGCAATGCTCCTATATCATAACTATATTTCCATTACTCTAATTCAGGTCCAAGGTTGTGTAATAAGCATAAAAAGATAACATAGTATAGGAATATGTTTGAAAGGATTGTCTGATAATGTCTATAAACATGTATCAAAAAAATCAGGAAATGGACTAATAATGTAATGTCCCTTCCTTAGATAACTCAGTCTATAGCAGAGGTTGGCCCACTATTAGGGTTCTCGTAGGTCAGCAACATGGTTAGAGGACCCAACCGAGGGCTGTGGAGTCTAGCTAGGAGCCTTACGAGCCTTACAGTTGATGAATCCAAAGATAAAGTGAAAATATTAAGGTTGCTTTAATGGAATAGTGAAAAGTGAATACTAATTGAAAATCATAAGGTGAATAGTGAAAAGTGCCCCCATCTTAGCAACTCAAGTTGTTTTTAAAAAGTGGCCTTTTTCTTTGGATGAGGAAAGACCCTCAAGGGGAATATTTTATTGATTTTTATCAAAACGTCTATGAGAGGTTATAAAGCAAAGTGTTGGGCTCTTTTTTGGGCATTCTACTCTCATTTTTACAAAACACTACAGGTTTGAGCTCTGGAGAAGGGTTTCAACATTGCTTCAGCCTTATGGGAATGAAAACTCTCAAAGGCTATCATGGATTGGAGGAGAACCCAGTTCACCTTTGGGGAGGGCCTACCTTGGGTCTTCATTTGGGCTTATTTGGATGAGTTTCATATATATATTTTGTAGATCTGAGTTTGTAGCAATATTATATCAACATATTGCAACAGATCAGGGGCAACCATAAGCAATATAGGTCTTCTCAAGGCCTTGGCAACTCATTTTATACCTTATCTCACCTGTTGTATCATTTCAAGAGTCACAGACTTCAAATACTAGGTGCTACGAAGGGTTTCATACCAATTATCGGATTTGATTCGCATATTAAGTTAGCTGGAAATTCATATCAGACCCTGGGGCATATTTGTGAAGCTTTGAAGAAGTTGAAAAGGGGTTGTCCTTGTTGTTCAAGTTTATATAAAATTGTTATATAAAGATTTGTGGTATGTACAATGACATTTGAGCCAATAAATTCATCATTATTGCTCTCTATTTAAATTGTATGACTCATTTAAGTTTTAGCAGCAATTTCATTCTTTCTAGTTTGCAATATTGTTGCATAAATCAACCTTCAACAAAAACACACAATTTTTTTTTTAGAAAAACACAAAAACAAAATCCTTCCTATTCACTGGTTAAAGACTGTGAAAAGACAAAACTCAGAAAATTAGATCAAATTTGGGTTGGGGATCTTTCAGTGGTATCAGAGCTTGGATCTTTCCAGCTTGTTGGGTGCATTCAAAGCTGTGTATACTTCCGTTTGGTTTATTTTTCAATTGGGCAGCGTGACGAGTCATCATGGAAAAGTTGATTAAGGATATAGGTGTGGGAAGAGTTAGAACAGTCTCAACGTAAGATCAACCATTAATTGTAGTGATTGAATGATACAATTTCAAAGAAATTTGGGCACTCTAGTGGATCATCTCCATCTATTAGAACAAGTAAGAGTCCTCATGTTTCACCAACAAATAAAGCAATTATGGCTAGCTATGACAAGTATCACTCTCTTCCTCAAAAGAAACAAGACATGCTTTCTTTCACACAATTCTTGGGTATACCAGATGAGGATGAAGATGACTTGATGTTTTCAAGTCCATATCAATAGCGAAAGAGGAAAGAAATATCAAAAGATAGGAGAGAACCCATTGGGAAAAGCGAAGAGCTTAATGTGCAAGAATGAGGAATGGTAGAAGAATCACTTGTTTGTAGTTTGCAGCCTACATGTGATCCCAATGAATGTAAAAATCGGTCATCAAGTGGGAGTCCTAAAGAAGAAATAACTTTGGATCAAGTGGAGATTCATAACACACCATTGAGTCAACATGTTGATCACAAAGTGGAAGAGGTTACAATCATGGATCAGCCCATTGGAGGTGTTGAAAACATGACACCAGGGTATGACACCTATTCTGATTTTTGCAGCAACAGTTCTAATCATGAGGTAGCATCCATTTCACATAAAGGTAATGATGTTGTTGAGTCTTCCTATGATGGTATTCAAGTGGAGAGTGTTACACATGAGAAATATATTGTGAATTCAAGCCACAAAGGTCCTGATTTTGTTCACCATACTGTGAAAGATGTTAAAAGGACACAAGGGTTGTGTGATGGGTGGTCACTAAGAGCAAAAAAATACAAGATGCTTGCTGCCCAAGCAAGACAACACTTGCAAGAGGTCAAGGAAAGATGCAATCAGCTTGATAACGCAAGAAGACAAAGAGAGTCATACATTAGGTCCTCATTTCTTCCAAGGGAAGAGCTTCGTGCAGTAAGCCCACAAGAAGAGCATGTTGAGTTGTGTGAAGAAGAAAGGAGGAGTGATTTAGGATATTTAGTTTGGTCTAGTTTGCATCCTGGAGTTTATGATTGTCCTCTTTTAGAGAGCTCCTTGAAGGCTCAAAACAATGATGATAATCATTACACACTTGATGGACCAACCACAAGTGATATATCCATTTGTGTGGAAGGGAGCATATTTCATTTCAATTTGGCTAGTCATGCATCACCTACAATGAAAGAACAATTGCTAAGATCATATGAAGCATTTGGTCTTAAAAAGTTGATTATGGAGACTAAGAGGCTGTTGACTAAGGAGATCTTGCATTTTGATAATGTTTGGTTTGTTTTGCATACTACATCTTGGGTTTGGTTAGTAATGGAAAATATATCAGCTTATGATGATGATACTTTGACTGAATATGATGAAGACAAAGCTTCAAGACATGAAATGCTACGAATTGGGGTTGCAAAGTGCATGCGAGTGCACTCTAACCTTGAAGATTACAAAAGCATGGAACATGCTAGCGATATGGACAAAAATTGTATGGATTCTTTGGATGATCTTAATGCTTCTTCTAGAATGATAATTGATTCTACTTCCCCTACACATGATGAAAAATTAGTCTATGGCAGCCAAGGACTGTTGGAACAAAAGAATTTGGTTTTGGAAGACTTGCATGATCAATTGGTGGTGAAGGATGATAAAAATTTTCAAGCATTGTCAAGAATGGATAGCACCCACAAACACATAGAAGGCTTCACTTGGATATCCCAAAGAGAGGAAAGAAAAAAGGGAATGGGGCATGGTATCTCTCATTCACATTCACACTCTTTCAAGGAGGCTTTGGAGTTGATAAAAGAGGATTACTTGCAGTTGCTTAGAGACAAGGACATAGTGGTCAAATTGGTAAAGGATAAGGACAAAGAGATAGTTGAACTTTGTCTTCTTTTGTGTATGTCTAATTCATTGCATAATTTAGAAAATCAGTCTCTTATAACATCTACTTCTATAAAGAAAAATACTTATGCAAGAAGGGTAGAAGTTGAACAAATTGATGAAGAACATTCAACTTGTGTTGAGGATCATGAAATTACTTCAATGGAGCTAGGAAAAGGTTTTGATTTTCAGTACGGAGGCAACCGCTATCTATTCCCACTTGAGAATGAAATGACAAGTTTAGAATGCAAGTAGTATGATTTTGAATATCAAAGCATCCAAGATGAAGATTTCTTTGAGCCACTTCCATCTCTAATCACTTGGGAAAAGCATGAGACGAATCAAGACTCGATGTTCTTTGATGACTAAAATGCATGCATAGAAGAGGATCCCAAAGGTCTAATTTGGGATAGCGATATTCTTCTTCCTCATTCTTATGAGATTGCTACCCTTACACATGGAAAAACTTGTGAAGAAGAGTCAATAAGTGTTGGTACACAATATGCATGCATCATTGGTCATGGTAATTTATATGATGCATCTTATTATAAGACTGATTTCAAACACTTTGGAGTAGCTGTTATGGAGCAGTCCCAAAAGTTGAATGAAGGATGGTTAGTAAAGGAAAAGTGAGCTAAGATGTTGGCTCAACAAGCTAAACTTCATCTTCAAAAAATTTGTGACACTCACCACTCCATGGATGATGATAAGCAAAGGTCTTCTAGTTTTGAAATTGCAGTTGTTATTGATCAATTCATTCATGAAGATATTGATTTTATTGATGACACTTATAGTGGATCAGCTACTCAAAAGTTATCTTTGGTGAGTATTGATGACATCTATACTACACATTTGGGTTTTTCACCTTTTCCTCATGCCTTGACTACGATCTATTTGTTGATTGGTGACTTCATATTCATTGATTCCTCATGGGTTAGTGGCTGTCCTACTTGGAATTCCATTGCACTTTCTGAATTTTCATGTCTTACACCAGCTATCCAGTTGCTTGGGAGTGTGTGGAGGCATGTTTATTTGACAGACATTGAATATTTGATGGTTTTCCTTAGCATATACGAGTATGTTGACACCTATGATTCCATTCTTGTTGTTGGCTTGAGTTACAACTATGGTATTTGGTGGCCTAGCAAGTTGATCTATGTAAAAATGGCAGATTTGAGCACCAGACTCTTCATTGGAACTTTTGAGACTGACATTGGACAATCTTATCAGAAGAAGATGGTTTCTTCTAAGTTTTGCATGCTAGACCCTGGTGTTGTTCCAACCTCTTTTCAAGAGATAGATGGCATCCATTATGGTACTCTTCTTACTCCTAGAAGTAAGTTAGTATACTTGTAGTTGCTTTCTGATAGAGGTCTTGTTGACACGACTGCAAAGGATAATGATGATGTTGCTACAAGACCAACTCATCCTGTTCTGAGTTGTGAGTTTCCTTCTGATGATGGCAGTATAGGATGGAGTACCCATGACCACTCTAGTTTTCCATTGGTGTAGTCAGGGGAGTTTCGCGTCAATTGCATTATGAGGTGTGCTCATCAGTTTCCTTTCAGCCCACATACACAGGATTTGACCATGTCTTTGATGACACCAAGAGGTGGGTTGAATAAGGGGTGTTTTGATTCACTCTGGTATGATATATTTTCATCTACAGGTGATGAGTCCAAATTTGGCAAGTCTTCAACTTTGTTCCCTCTTGCTGATTGCCTTTTATATCAGAACGTAGAGATTTGCTACATTTGGGTTTTAGAGGTCATTAGAGTGGCACAACGGAAAGCGATAGGTGTTGGATTTCCTATTTATTCATGGGATTCAGATGGAGTTTTCTTATGGATTGTGTGGATGCATGTGGCTCATCTTCGCAGTTCTTGGATGGTAGATCTCACTGATCAGCAGATGGTAGAGATCCCTATGCACAATTTATATAGAGATGATTTTCAGAACTGGGATCCAAGAGTTTATTTGTTGGACAATTGGCTTCACTTGATAGGGCTTAATAGTGACAGGAACTTCAGATGTATACATCAGATATTGGTTGGAGTTCTTTCCAAGATCAATTAGGATCCAGGTGGTTGGCAGTCGGACACAAATGGTTTGTTATTCAAATATCAGATGTTGTGGTAGTTGAGAGATATTGAGGTTGTAGGTTGCTTAGGGACAAGCAACCCCAGGGAGGACTATAATGTCCCTTCCTTAGACAACTCAGTCTATAGCAGAGGTTGGCCCACTATTAGGGTTCCTGTAGGTCAGTAGCATGGTTAGGGGACCCAACTGAGGGCTATGGAGTCTAGCTAGGAGCCTTACGAGCCTTTTAGTTTGAATTTCAGTTGATGAATTTAGAGATAAAGTGAAAATATTAAGGTTGCTTTAATGGAATAGTGAAAAGTGAATAGTGACTGAAAATCATAAGGTGAATAGTGAAAAGTGCCCCCATCTTAGCAACTCAAGTTGTTTTTAAAAAGTAGCCTTTTTCTTTGGATGAGGAAAGAACCTCAAGGGGAATATTTTATTGATTTTTATCAAAAAGTCTATGAGAGGTTATAAAGCAAAGTGTTGGGCTCTTTTTTGGGCATTCTACTCTCATTTTTACAAAACACTTTGCAGGTTTGAGCTCTGGAGAAGGGTTTCAACATTGCTTCAACCTTCTACCAGGAACGAAAACTCTCAAAGGCTATCGTGGATTGGAGGAGAACCTAGTTCACCTTTGGGGAGGGCCTACCTTGGGTCTTCATTTGGGCTTATTTGGATGAGTTTCAGATATATATTTTGTAGATATGAGTTTGCAGCAATATTATATCAATGTAATTAGATCTCCACAATCCATATGAATTTAAATCTAATTGCTTCTAGATTTGATTGTGTGGTAGTCTTTTTTAAAGACTACCACACAATCAAATCCAGAAGCAATTAGATTTAAATATTATATCAGCATATTGCAATAGATCAGAGGCAACCATAAGCAGTATAGGTCTTCTTAAGGCCTTGGCAACTCATTTTATACCTTATCTCAACTCTTGCATCATTTCAAGAGTCACAGGCTTCAAATCCTAGGTTCTACGAAGGGTTTCATACCAATTATCAGATTTGATTCGCATATTAAGTTAGCTGGAAATTCATATAAGACCCTAGGATAGATTTGTGAAGCTAGGAAGAAGCTGAAAAAGGGTTTTCCTTGTTGTTCAAGTTTATATCAGATTGTTATATAAATATTTGTGGTATGTACAATGACATTTGAGCCAATAAATTCATCATTATTGCTCTCTATTTAAATTGTATGACTCATTTAAGTTTTAGCAGCAATTTCATTCCTTCTAGTTTGCAATATTGTTGCATAAATCAACCTTCAACAAAAACACACAATTTTTTTAGAAAAACACAAAAACAAAACCCTTCCTATTCGCTGGTCAAAGACTGTGAAAAGAAAAAAATTAGAAAATCAGATCAGATTTGGGTTGGGGATCTTTCAAATAAATGGACTCATCATTCCCCCCAACTATCCTTTTGCTTTCCCTAAAGAAAAATGCACTAGGGGTATAGATTGTAATGCAGTGTAATATCCTTGAGGTCCATGAGAGTATCTACTCCCTTGGTCTACTTCAGGTAGAACCCTCTATAAGTTGCAAGTCTCTTCATCCTCGTAAGTTCAACCTCCTCACATTCCTTCATATTATCTCCTGTCCAATGTGGGACTGAATAAAGGAGCATAGGCAGGTGGAATGTGAGTGGTATCCATTTAGCTGCTTGATAAATAGCAATATCCATGTACCTTTTCACTCTTCCAATCATAGATATGAAGTTGTATATTGAATGAGGTTCCTTCCTTTGTAGCTCTAGTGTCAAACTGTTCCACCTTTCCTGTACATATTTATAACAATTTTGAACTATCCCAACTACTAGTGTTTGCATTCTATTATAGTCATGTATCCTTACTCATAATCTTTCCTCTCGCACCCTTGTATTTCAGGACTAATAACCGCTCATCTATTATCTCATCAAGATCTTTGGACTATTTCCTCATTGGAAGTGCAACTAACTTTTCTCTTTTGCATACTCCTCCATGAGTTCACCTCTAAATTGTTCATTTCTAAAATAGGATGCTAAAGCTCTTACTTGCAAATCCCCTACAAACATTAAGGGGTTCCATTGTGCATCCTGTGGAACCACATAGTTGTGCAAGTAATACTCACATAGTTGGTCTTGTTCATCAAGGGTTGCATCAACAAAATATGGAGAAATTCAAGCTTGCTACTCATAGAAACTAGTTTGTTGCCGATCAACTCGCTAAATTGAAAACTTAAGAATCTTGGAGAAACAAGGCATATGTTCTGGTTGGGGGTATGCACCTAATAATTTGGGAAACCTTATCTGCTATTTCTTCCATTTTGACTGCCATTTTACTCAATTCAATGTCCTTCCCCTCCAACACTTTGGTGTGCTCTGCAATCAGAGTTTCTTTTTCCTTTCTTCACTTTTCTTTCTCTTGTGAGAATTCACTAGTGACCTTCCATAGTTGGTACCCAAGAGACAGTTGTGTGGTAAATTGGTGTTTTTGTGGTAGGAGGTGTATGATTTTCTATTGTAAGTTCTCTATCCTATGTTTTGATCATGCCCTGTTGTGCCAATAGGTCCAACTTTGCACCATGCCCATATGTTTGCAATTTCTCCTCCAATTCTTGTATCTTTGTCTCTCTTTTCATAACCCTACACTAGTTCCTCCAGCTGTTTAATTCTATCCAGAGCTTCTTGAAGCTCCTTCCTATTTCTATCCTCTAAAAACATTTCCTCTATTTCTAAAAACTGTTCATTACCATCCCTTGTACAATCATATTCTTCATGATTAGGGTTATCTAGGTTTCCTTTCTTATTTTCTTAGCAATAAATGCATCTTTTGAGTCTGAATCAGAAGTGGTGGATACATACCACTTCCTTTTTGCAGGTGTATGCACATTTCTAGAGGTATTTCCCTTTATTTCTGAGTCTATTTCAACCAACATCACATCCTCTTCCTACTATTCCTTTCCCTTTGTCTCTTCTTCTGGTTTTTCCACACTCCCCTCATAACACCTTGCTTTTTCAACCGACTTGAACACCTAGGTGTAGCAGATGTCTCTTTCTATGTTTCCTTTTTCTTCTACACCTTTGAAGGTGTTGAAGAGCTACCCCCCTTTTTCTTAAGTTTTGGTGTCTTAGGGGTGGATGGAGTCTTCTTTGCTATAGGTTTCCTAGATGCTATAGTGATGATTTCTACATATTATGATGTTCAAGATCACCTTGGCTACGGGTAGGTGAAGCCATAGGTGAGACATGAGAACTTCCTCTTGTAGGTGCAGTTTTTGGTTCTAGGGTTTCAAGTACTGCAGGTGCCTCAAGTAGATTGTTAATATCTTGAAAATTCACAAAGTCTTCCCAGGATATCTATGGATATTGAATTCTCAAACTCCTTTTTACTAGTGGGGCTATTAAATAGTGATGTGATAGAGCTATATCACTTTTTTTCCTCTAGTATTTAGATGCCATCATTTTTAGCATATTGTAGAGGTAATTGTGCACATTTACTAGTCTATTATGGTGAAGGTGACTCAGTAATTTAAAATGTATAATGTATAGAAGATTTTTTCTACCATCACAAGTAAGGTATCTAATAACGTAAGAAGCACAGTTGGCCCAAATCCATGGAAGATAAATTCTTTTTGTACCTCGGGACAATGAATCGAAGGTTTCTCCTCGCTCACAAAATTCTTCCCTTTGTAGCCACTGTGTTTGCTCGAACTAGAAACTTGGCTCCATTCCTAGGAAAACCATATACTTGTGTGATTGCTCCTTCTAATGCATCTATTGACAACCCTTTTGCCATGGATTCATCGTGCTCCAATGTAGCTGCAAATATCCTTGTTATGTCATTGTCGAATTTTGTCAGCTTTAGAAAGTAATTGAGCCAACCAACCCTTGTGAAGATAGACAATACCATTGCATCTTCTAATATATGTTTATGTGTTGATGGTTCTCTTCTAATAATGTCGCCTTCCATTGGTGAATCTCTTTACCTTTGCTCAATGTTCTAACCTTAGAAATTCAGCTCAATTTCAACTTCACCACCCTCAAACCCTTCTCTTACTCTACTATTTTCACATGCACTCTTCACTACAACTATAGTGTAACTACAACTTCCCCTTCTCCTTTGTATTAGCTCAAAATTTGGTTCTACTTAGCTCAAAATCACAAGATTTAGGGAATTGACAATTGAAATTAACAACAAAAGGTAGGTGCAATTTAGGACAAAAAAGTAGCATATAATTTTAATTTAAAGCACATTTTATATTTTTGTTTGATAAATCTTTTATTTCAAGTAAATGTAAATAATGTAATTGATTTGAATTAGAATAGGATTTTGGTTGTTAGAATAATATTTTTTAATTAAACCAAAAATTTCCTTTCTCTACACTAAATATATAATAAAAATAAGATTCTAGACTCCAAGCTCTACAAAAGGTTATTTTCATATTTTTGTAAAAGTATCCTTGGTTAGAGAAATCTAAAGTTGTAGATGATTTTTTGTTGAATTTTCCCCAAAAGAGGGTTTAGTATTCCACATGGACTACCACATATATATAATTTTGGATGAAAGTGTTTTGACCAAAATATATATTTTTTGAAAATATTTTATTTAAAATATTGCATATAAATTCAACCTAGTTTGAATTTCAAAATTAAATATATTTATTTAATAGTTTTGAGTGAAAGGGTTTTTTCTAAAACTCTTTGTTACACATAGCTACAGAGTAGTTTTTGGTGAAACAATTTCATTTGAAATACTTTAGGGAAAACAAGCTACCCAAAACCACTTTATTGGTTGAAAGTGTGACATAGTTTTGAACTTTTACCTTATAGGTTCCATTCACCTTGCAATCTTAAGGTCTTGATTTTCATTGCAAATGATAAATAACATATGTACTCTAAAGAACATGAAGAGGTGAAATTGGATGCCTCTATGAGTTTGGGGATAATTATTTATTAGTATTTCATTATTTTGCATGTTTTAATAATGACACTAATCATAAGAGTTACAAAAGAAATCAAACAAAAGTTAGGAATAATCTTTCTCATCATGGGCTATGGAAATGCATTAATTTTCCCTCATAGAGCACCTAAGATTGGGAAAGTGGCCTTGATGAGGATATTGTATTATTTTGTTGAGATTTATGGTACATAAATGGTGTAAGAGAAGTTACATTTTATTTCAAGAGGTTGATCAATTGAATATGGGCATTAGAATTTTGCATGCAAGATATGGGAATTTAGTTCTACGCACATGATTTTTGCCCCTTATTTTGAAAACCAAATATAGTTTCTTATGTTTTGTTGTTTTATATAATGGACTATTGGGATAATGGTATGTATAGTTACTTGGAAGTTCATAGGTAAGTTATTAGAATGCTATTGTGGTGACATTCACAATAGTGTGCCACTGTTTACCTTATGTTTGATGCTCAAAATCAACATTTTTTAGCATTTTTTAATTTTTTGTCAATTACAACGAGCAAACAATCAAATTAAAAAATTCTATCACTTTTTGTTTTATTATTTTATTATTTTTTATTGAGTGACATTATTCCACAATGCATAACTTTCACTACCAATAAAATATTTTCATATTTAAAAAAAAAATAGATAATTAACTCCAATGTATAGCGCATGGATATTTTTGGCAAATTTTATTTCAATTATTATTAAAAAATTTAATTAGTACTAACAACAAAATTTAGACCTTTATTATTACACAAAAATATCTCTTAAAATATTTTTTAAAACCTTTTTTTTTTTATTGGAATAAGGACATCTATGTGGAGTGCAATATATTTTTTGAGATTTTTCTAACAATATTTGTTATTTTTCTTAGTTCTTTCACTAGAGATCATTTTTTTTTTGTAATGGACCTAAATTCATTACAAAATTTATAGATTAACTTAAATATCTTATAATACGTTTTATTTTGAAAGATAATCCCAAGGGTATATCTTTCCAAAATAACATTACCAAATGAGTTCATTTGATCTCCCAAAAGGTGAAACAAAATTATTTTTGTCAATATTTTGATAGATACGAAGGAGAATATGTCAAATGTTTCATTTTACCTTAGGGGATTCTATCCAAGAGGATTTACTATAGCCTCCTTCAATCAAATGCCTTTAGATGGAACCCATCTAGACTTGAATGATTATTTTTTCTTAAAATATGTGATTTTAGGAAAAAAATAGGATCTTCCATAAATGGGAGAGACTATTGTGTGATGAAACATTAGATTGAAGAGTGATAGCATGCTAATTATGTAAATTTATGCTTAAATATTAATGCATACTTGGGCATCTCTTTGATGGTGGGAATTTTTTCCTGAAAATATTTCTCCACGCACATCTAGAGTTGTGTGATTCTTTATCACAGTTTGCTGATTTTTTATTTTTTTTAAAGCTTCCTTCTTATTTTTTTATGGGTAATCCAATGTTACATTATTACATTCAGATTTGCATACTTTTTGAAGAATATATATATATATAGTTTACCTTGTATTTACAACACAAAATAATAGTCATGTTTTGTGGATGATATATACATACATGCATACATGTGTATGTGTTCACATGCTCTTTTATTTATTTATATTATAATGATATCACTTTGTGACACTCACAAGTTGCATTTAACTTGTTCATCTCTATTAGCAATGCTTTATTTGAACAAGACTGTAACTATCATTATTTCAAATTACACCTATGATTATTTTTTAGAAAGAATTTGAATCTCAAGATTTCTTTTTAAAATTACCTTATATTTAAGCATGTAGTGTGTACACATATTCACTTAAAACCACACTTACTTTAGTTACACAAATTCAATGAATTTACAACACACTTATTTTTTCTTCATTTAAAATATTTCGAATGAATATTCAAACAATCAATAGAGTCAAATTTATCCCATAACCCTTTTTGTTTTCTTATGAAATCCAATTACATACCTAGGTATGATGGTCTTCACACACAACACCTACAAATAATAAGTAATTTTATTCCTTTAATGTTATAATATGACACAACTAGTTTCTTCCCTATACATGCTTAGCTATAGATTTTCTACAGTTGATAATTCTGGATTGAAACTTTTCCAGCTTGTTATGAGACTATTAATTCTAGTATGTTCAAGGTTTTTTTACAACTCTATTACTGTCCAAAAAATTCAATATGTTTAAAGATATTTTGATTTAAAGAAGGTTATCCAATCATTTTTTGCTTAATTTCTAATGAAGAGAAGCAAACCAATCACCTTTACTTAAGTTTTATAATAGAAAACAATTCATATAAAGATACGCCTTAAAACTTCTCTTTATAAATCCCATCAAATATTGATTCTTCTATCTATTTATTTTCAAATCATGACCATAACCACATTTCCTTCATACCCACCTTCATGACCCAACATAAAGGCATTGTTTTGATTGCCTTTAATATTCTCAAAATTCATAAAATTGTCATGACTTTATAACAGGCAAGACAAATACATATTTTAAAATCAAGGCAGAAATTAATGGCCTCATTCCTCATTAACACCTGAGGACCATATGTTCCACCCCCATTTGGCCAGCTTGTGCTTGGTAGGCAGTTTGTTCGATGGAACATTAACTGGGCACTCATCATATCTCAACATGACTGTTCCTTGTGGGACCTGAAGAACAATCACCCATCTATCATAAACTGCTTGGAAACAAAAATAAGAAAGGCTCACATGTTTTTGACAAACTGTCATAGGTCCATCTAATAATCTGTCAACCTGGCATCCATCATATGCCATTTCAAGCCAATCAATGGCCCACAACTGTTTCCAGATTCTGTTGGAATTATAAGCCCAACTACTACTGTCCTGTTCCATCTGCAACGCTTTAACTCCCAGTATGTCATAACATTTAGTAGAACTGACTCATTCCCCTGCTCCATTCTTTTTTTCTCCTGCTTGCTGCAGGGTCCCTGTCCTTTGGTATGGGCCTCTTCCTTGGATCAAGGCGGCAAACTTCTGCCTGTTTTTTTACCACTCGGCCAGTCCATTTTTGTTTTTGACATTGATATATTAGTTTAACTTTAAAACTGTCTTCATATCATATAGAAGTAGCCGCTCAATTTCTTTACAATATAAGAAATTTGTAAAAGAATATGGACACCCTATTTTGTAAAGAAAAGATCATGTAAGATGTTTTTAAAAAGGAATAGAACTCTTAGTTTCGTTTTTGTAAGTGTCTACAAAGCAAAGAGCTGAAGCACTGTAACAAGTTTTGTTAATTTCGATATAATTGTACCAGTCTTTTTCTCTATTCTTTCCTCCTCCTATTATGCTCTGTCTGTCTCCTCCATCTGGTATTTTTTCTGACACAAGTCTTACCAATCTCCAAATTCTTCAATTTGCTTTAAAAAAAAATTAATCTTTTTAATCACAATGAAGGTTTTGTTCAACTCTCTAAGATATAGGGGAGCTTGTAAAGAATGGTTTTCCTAAGCCCATGAATTCAGCAACATACAATGCATTATTTCAAACAAAAAATAATCTCAAAGATAACAATAAAAATGATTCCAAAGTTCTCTTCTACATCTTTTAGGCAATGCATAAAAGTATTTTCTCAAAGGTTGTAGTAGCAAAAAAAATCAAAGCAAGTATGGGATATCCTCCAAACAACATATTAAAGAATGGTTCTTGTAAAAACTACAAAGTTAAAAGTGTTGAGAAAAGATTTTGAAACTATGTCTATGAAAGATTATGAATTTATAGATTCATTTTTTTATCCAAATCATTGGCTTGAATAATCAAATTAGATCTCATGGGGAGACTCTTGAAAATAAAATAATAGTGAAAAAGATGTTGAGGATCCTACCCATAAAGTTTGAGTCATTGTTGTGGACATAAAAGAGATTTTTTTTTTTTTTTTGTTTCTCAATTTTATGTAGATGAGCTCCATGTCTCTCTAATTTTATCATGAGCGCACGCTAAGTTGCTCATCTAGCTCATGCTAGAGTTTAGGATTTCTACCTTATAAGTCCCTTTTCACTCTAATACTTAAGCTTACTTAGGTCATGTGTTTTTTGTGTCTCACGTTATAAGATGAGGACACATGTTATGATCTAGTCTCATCCTCACTTAGAGTTTCTTTTCTCCTTTTTATTTTTCCTTTATAAGAATTCAGTGTATCATTATTCACATATTGTGAGGTTTGCATAATCAATATGATTCATCTTTCTAGATCAATTTGTCTTTGGCCTCTATAACTTGGATTTTCTCTCTTTGTGTGGCAGGTGTTTGATTGTAGGTAATCCTTGGGAGCTATGGGGTGGAGGAATCAACTCCAAGAACTCTACTTTGGAGTATGACTTTAAGTCATAAATTTCAGTTAGTCATGGTAGCTCGGTAGAAGGAGATCTAACTTCAAAGTTAGGGAAGAAATTCATGAAGAGGTGAAAGAAATAGTCCTACAAATTCAAGCGGAAGAGGCAACATCCAAAATCTAAGTCAAAATAAGTTGCATGGCTAAAGGTATGAAAAAATTCAAGTTTGATGTCATTATTGTAGAAAATATGGACATTATGCATATGAGTGTAGAAATAAACAAATAGAATTCAAGAAGCAAAGTGTAAAATTTTCTAAAGAGAATCAAAATCAAGGTAATATGTTTTTGGCATATAATGTGCTTAGGAAAGTCCAAAAGATGTTTGATTTCTAGATTTAGGATGTAGTAATCACATGACAAACAACTTGAAAATGTTCAATAGTCTAGATTATTCATTAAAATCAAATGTTACTTTGTGAAACGATAATAGAGTGTTAGTTATGGGAAAAAGCAATGCCAATATTCTAATTAAGTAGGGGGAGAAAAAGGTTATTTCAGATGTTACTTTTTCCCTAGTTTAAAACATAACTAGATGAGCATTGGGCAACTTGTCCAAAAGGGGTATAGAGTTACTTTCCACAACAAAGAATATGCTAAGGATGAATTTTCAAGAAATAGACTTATAGAAAAACTTTAGATGACTAATAACATAATGTTTCCCTTAAATTTGACACCAAATTTGAGGGTTGAATTTTCTTAAACAATCTCAAATTTAGCCCAGTAAAATATCACACCGGAAATACTTCTTCAAGTGCAAAGTTTTTTATAACTACCGTGAAAGATTTACACTCAACCTTTCGATAAAGTAATACCACAAGTAGTTTTTCAATCAAAATTAGATTATGAGAATTGGTTTTTGCACTTATAATTTGGACATTTGAATCTTGGAGGTCTAAATTTGCTATACACAAAAAGGATATAGTAAAAGACTTGCAACTCGTAGAAAAACTAGATAAATTATCCGAAGGATGTATCTTGGGAAAGCAACCCATAGAATCATTCCAAACTAGTAAGTTAGAGCAAAGGAAACATTGGATATTGTTCATTCTAATTTATGTGGACCAATTCAAACATCTTCAATTGGTGGATGTTTTTACTTTCTATCATTCATTTATGACTATAATTGAGTTTCTAAAACATAAGCATGACATGTTTAAGATGTTCTTGCCAATTGAAAGCTCTAGTTGAGAAGTAAAGTGGGTATAATATCAAAGTTCTAAGAATAGATGGAGGTGATCAACATATCTGAAATACCTTCCTAAAAATTTTCAAGGATCATGGAATACATGAGAAATTGACTACTAGATACACACCATAAAAAAATAGCATGAAAAAAAAGAAATAATAGAACAATTATAGACATGGACAAGAGTATGTTGAATGCTAATTTTTTTTTAGACGAGTATTCAGTGGAAGCTATAATAATAATGAATAGGTGTGCAACTAAGAGTGATAGGAATATGGTTTTAGAAGAAGCGTGGAGTGGAAGAAAGCATAATATTTCTCATATGGGAGTGTTTGGATGTGTTTCAAATGCACATGTCCTATATGAATTGAGAAATAAATTGGATAACAAGGAAAAAAAAATATTTTTGCAAGATACAATGATAAATCAAAAGCTTATGAATTGTATAATTTAATAAACAAAAAAATGATAATTGTCCAAGATGTGCAATTCATAGAAGAAGAAGCATGTAGAATTTAATTTTCATGAAAAGACATTCCATCTTTTCTTAAATTATGCATTAACACAACTTTAATTCCTAAATAACTAAAAGTCTTGTGTCTATAGCTTCCAAATTGGTAGTGGTAACTCTAATAGTGTTAATTATAATAACCTGGCATCTAGCTATGTAAGCTTACCTCACATTCTTGAGATGCCTTTCCAAGGTATATAGTATTTCCTCTAGAAAGTATGCAAAGATTACCAAACAATTCAAACACCTTAATAGCACATTGGTGAGAAGCTATGATTAAATCATACTAAAATTCTAAATGAGAGATTTTTTTGTCAATCATTTAGCTTGATAGATATAGAGTAAAATGAAATAGCTACCAATCTACCTAATGCCACATTATCCTACCTAAAATATCAGTACCTTTTGAATTATTTTCTCCTTCCTCAATATCTGAACAAGATAAAGCAATAGAAACAATATGCTTTTTAGCAAGAAAATCACTCATTTCACACCTTTTTTTCTTAATAGATAACCCCCTCTCAACAAGATGAAAATATTTAAACCCAAAATATTTTAGCTACCATAAAACTACTCTTATATGCAATTATGAATGAATGTATAGCTAAAATAAAGATTTATTTTATGAATCAACTAACAAGGTTATAAATTTGAAAGACGTCATATAAATGATAAATGAAACATTTGAAGGTTGAAATAAATAGTTTGTATCTCAACCTACAATTTCTTTACCAACATTCAATTACACAATATTCATTTTGTCAACACACAAAAGAATCACTCATTTTGCACCTATTTTTTTCTTGATAGATAACCCCCTTTGAAAAAGATAAAATAAGTTAGACTCAAAATCTTGTAGCTACCATAAAACTACACTTGCTCTATGCAATTATGAATGACTATATGGAATAATAGGGATGATTGGAAAGGAGTTACTTTCCACAACAAAGAATGTGCTAAGGACAAATTTTCAAGAAATAAACTTATAGAAAAACTTTAGATGACTAATAACATAATTTTCCCTTAAATTTGACACCAAATTTGAGGGTTGAATTTTCTTAAACAATCTCAAATTTATCCCAATAAAATATCACACAGGAAATACTTCTTCAAGTGCAAAGTTTTTTAGAACTACTGTGAAGGATTTACACTCAAACTTTTGATAGAGTAATACCACAAGTAGTTTTTCAATAAAAATTAGATTATGAGAATTTGTTTTTGCAATTATAATTTGGACACTTGAATCTTGGATGTCTAAATTTGCTACACAAAAAGGATATGGTAAAAGACTTGAAACTCATAGAAAAACTTGATAAATTATGCGAAGGATGTATCTTGGGAAATCAACCCATAGAATCATTCCAAACTAGTAAGTTAGTTAGAGAAAAGGAAACATTGGATATGGTTCATTCTAATTTATGTGGACCAATGCAAACATCTTCAATTGGTGGATGTTTTTACTTTCTATCATTCATTTATGACTATAATTGAGTTTCTAAAACATAAGCATGGCGTGTTTAAGATGTTCTTGCCAATTGAAAGCTCTAGTTGAAAAGCAAGCAAAGTGGGTACTATATCAAAGTTCTAAGAATAGATAGAGGTGATCAACATATCCAAAATACCTTCCTAATTTTTTTCAAGGATCATGGAATACATGAGAAATTGACTACTAGATACACACCATAAAAAAATAGCATGAAAAAAAAATAGAACAATTATAGACATGGACAGGAGTATGTTGAAAGCTAATTTTTTTAAAGATGAGTATTGAGTGGAAGCTATAATAATAATGAATAGGTGTGCAACTAAGAGTGTTAAGAATATGGTTTTAAAAGAAGCACGGAGTGGAAGAAAGCATAATATTTCTCATATGGGAGTGTTTGGATGTGTGTCACATGCACATGTCCTATATGAATTAAGAAATAAATTGGATAACAAGGAAAAAAAATATTTTTGCAAGATACAATGATAAATCAAAAGCTAACAAATTGTATAATTTAATAAACAAAAAGTGATAATTGTCCAAGATGTGCAATTCATAGAAGAAGCGTGTAGAATTTAATTTTCATGAAAAGACATTCCATCTTTTTTAAAATTATGCATTAACTCAACTTTAATTCCTAAATAACTAAAAGTCTTGTGTCTATAGCTTCTAGATTGGTAGTGGTAACTCTAATAGTGTTAATTATACTAGCCTAACATCTAGCTATGTAAGCTTACCTCACATTCTTGAGATGCCTTTCCAAGGTATATAGTATTTCCTCTAGAAAGTATGCAGAGATTATCAAATAATTCAAACACCTTGATAGTACATTGATGAGAAGCTATGATTAAATCATACTGAAATTCTAAATGAGAGATTATTTTGTCAATCATTTAGCTTGATAGATATAGAGTAAAATGAAATAGCTACCAATCTACCTAATGCCACGTTATCCTACCTAAAATATTAGTACCTTTTGAATTATTTTCTCCTTCCTCAATATTTGAACAAGATAAAGCAATAGAAACAATATGCTTTTTAGCAAGAAAATCACTCATTTCACACCTTTTTTTCTCAATAGATAACCCCCTCTCAACAAGATAAAATATTTAAACCCAAAATATTTTAGCTACCATAAAACTACTCTTATTGTATGCAATTATGAATGAATGTATAGCTAAAATAAAGATTTATTTTATGAGTCAACTAACAAGGTTATAAATTTGAAAGACATCATATAAATGATAAATGAAACACTTGAAGGTTGAAATAAATATTTTGTATCTCAACCTACAATTTCTTTACTAGCATTCAATTACACAATATTCATTTTGTCAACACACAAAAGAATCATTCATTTTGCACCTATTTTTTCTGGATAGATAACCCCCCTTTGAACAAGATAAAATAAGTTAGACTCAAAATCTTGTAGCTACCATAAAACTACACTTGCTCTATGCAATTATGAGTGACTATATGGTTAAAATAAAGATTCATTTTATGAATCGACTAAGAAGATTATAAATTTGAAAGACATCAATGATAAACTAAACATGCAAGTTGAACTTCATAGTGTTTATCTAAACCTACAATTTTCTTTACCAACATCCAATTACATAAAAAATATTTGTTCAATGTAAGAATACCAAAATTTGAAAAACAACAAATCAATAATCAATTGAAGAAGATATAAATTTTAAATATATCTTATAAATTATAAACTAAACATGTGTAGGTTGAAATACATAGTGTGTTTCAACCTACAATTTTCTTCACCAAATTTCAATTACACAATATATTAATCCCAAATTTTTAAAAAATAAAAATTAGATCACCTAATAAGATAAATAATTGAAAGACATGTTACAAATCATGCACTAAAAATGTGTAGTTTGAAATACACATTGTGTAAATTCCAACCTATATTTTTCTTAATGAATGAATAAATGAATTAAAAAGGTAAATAAATTTAAAATACAACTTATGAATCATAAATTTTTCCCAATAAAAGGATAACAAATTCATTGCATTTTGTACAAGATGGGAAGAAGAAAAAATGGGAACATCTTATAAACCTTGTGGTCCAAGATGTAGGGGATGATAAACCTCATTTATCATCTAATGATTTAGAATGGAGTCCAATTGGCGTTGAATATGATGAGGTAATTGAACTTCATGTAGTAATATATCTTTCTAGACTTCACACCTTCCTAATAGGCGACATTTTTTTGATAGCACAAAAAATAAGTTTGTTCATGATTAGCAAGAAAAGTGGATCATAAACTAGAGTTTTGAGCTGTAAGAATTCTTGTGTTGTATTTATACCCCAATGAAAGAAATAGGAAAATACTTAGAGATTGTGCAGTATAGAATACTAATATGTGACACTTAATAAGGTTAGATCATGTGTTAAATAGAATCCAAACATAAATATGCACCATAAACAATTGCCTCTTATATATATTAATCTCTTTCTATATATAATGTTTGATACAGTAAATATTTTGATCTCAATATTCTTCTCCTTTGTCAAAGTAAATGGAACTATCAATTATATGGACCATACAATAAAGATGTATTCATATTTTATATTTATTAGCATAAATATCTTTTATAAACATTTATTTTTTGTTAAATTTGATGCTAAAAATGATACTATTTTTGTATCTATCGATGTTCATTTATTGTGAAGGAAAATAAGAACAAACCTCGCATAAAAAAAGAGTGTAGAGGTTTCAAAAAAGGGGATTGTTAATGCCACATCATTGCTAAGGTGATGTTTGAGAGACTTGGTGTGGAACTCCTCATTTATAATCATATGTTTCATTGTGACTCCAATGGTGAGGTTTTCCATGGAGTGCATAATATGAGAAATGAGCCTTAGGTCTTATTTGCTCCAAATTTATCAAAAGAGGGAACAATTTACACTAAGTCCCTTTTGTTGATGGGTATGCTTGTGGATATAATTTTGGATACACATATCAAGGATTCATTTTATTGGGAATATTGAATAATAGGGATGAATTTGTAACAAGAAAAGATGTTATGAATTACTGGAAAAGGGTATGTTCTATGTGCTCTAAAAATTATGTAGATAATGTGGCACTAGTATGCTCTTTTTGTTGGAAAAACAAGGACAGACAACTAAGAGGGGGGGGGGTGTGAATCAATTGTCACAAAATGATAAACTTTTCAAACTTAACTTTATCTCAGATTTGATGAATAAGCTATTAACCATAAATAATTAACACATTAGAGAGACAGAGAACACCAAGATTTTTTACGTGGAAACCCTATTGGGGAAAAACCATGGTGGATGTTAGTCCACAAGATTATACCCTGTTAAAAGTATAATGAAATCAATGAAGGGGAATGCATATGCATTCAAGCACACTGCCTAGAGCTCACTACTCAATTACAAAAGGGGCTCACTGCCCAACAATACAAAATAGGATTAAAATCCAGAGGGTATGAACTGAGCAAATAGCTTCTACACAAGCCTGATTACAATTCCAATTAAACACAAAAAACTCCTTCACAAACTACTTCACACTTCGCTTGATCTTCTTCACACTCTGCTATGCAATCGAATGATATTCACACACACACACATAAGAGCACACCCAACACACGAAGCACCTCTTCCACACACTACACCGATGAAACAATCGCTCTTATATATCCGCTACATGATATTTCATCAACAACTTTAGTTGGCCAGGAAAATAAAACATATTTTCAATGTCGGCCCAAATTTACAAATAAATTTTTAAATGCGAATCCACCAAGGTCGGCCACAACATTGTGGGGACCCAAATTAACAACTCCAACACAAAAATACTTCAATTAATTTCACTTCAAAGATCCACAACATGCTACCACCAACATGTCAGTCAAGAACAAGAAAAGCCAACATATGCAAGAAAAGATCTTTGACCACGAGCACATTGATCAATGTGGATGTATCACAAAGATAGAGCACGATCTAGAAACATCCAAGAGCACCAAGAAACAACAGAGAAACATCCGTAGCAACTAAGATTTGTAGAATCACACAAACTTCACTCAAGGAACACTGACAGAGACCACAAAAATACTGTCAAACCACAACATGATCAAATCTATACGCGGACCTCTGAAACTTCCGGTAGATGATCTAGATACACTCAAAATAAAACCCTTTAATCCACAGCAATTGAACTTCAATGTAAAGAACAAGACGCCTTCATGACTTGCACAGTTCCATTGGAAACCTGGAACACTTTCTTTTACAATTTTCTGAATATCCTCGACATATACAACCTCTAATACACCAAATTCTAATAGTGTTGACATCAATGACAACCACATATTAGAAACACATCCACAACATCCAACACTTTTTGCAGATAGAGAAGAGGGACATATTTTTTATTTTCAATGGCCTCATGGAAGAAATAATTCTTTTATTAGGAGGATACAAATTTCTTGGATATTTAAGATGATGTTCTATCACTTGCACAATGCGATCATCTCAACGGACTCAATATTCAAGATGAACAAATATAGTGTCTAGGTTTTAGAATTGATGATATATTTTCTCTTTTATATTTATACATATGTCTTCATATTGTGTACATGCTAATGATGATTGTAACATGTTATTTATATAATACCAATTCCACTCTTTTTTGTTAAGACCATAAGGCTAGGGTACCTATTGCATGGGTTGTGTTAGTGTGTAACAAGGTTGAATACATATGCAGGTGGTTCAAAGAGGTGAAAAAATGGGAAACGAGTCTCAAAATGATTGGAAATTCAACACATTGTTGATTAATCATGTTAGTGCTAAATTTCAAACCATATAGTAAGTTCAATTTCTTTGAATAATTTTTCTCATGTTAAACTATAAAAATTATATCAATAATTGTCTTTTATCATTTCTTCTTTTCTTCATAACTAGGCTATTTTTGGATGTCATGTACTCCTTTGCATTTGGTATGTCCATAGGGAATTGTTAAATAATGTGTATAAGTATGAATTTTTGTGTTTATATTTTCTAATTAAATATATTTTATTTTATTTTTATTAGAAGTTAATATTATATTATTAGCTATATATACAAATAATAACATTAGCATGAATTCGTGTGGAAGCCAATGCTATGTTCATCAGCATCAAGTATGTGTTGGACAAGGGCTACTCCAAGCTGTGGGTCGAGGGAGATTCCCTCAATATTGTTAACTGCCTACTTGGTATTCATAAGCCAAGTTGGACAATCGAACAATTGATCGTGGATTCTATAATGATGTTAAGATGTTTTGAAGAAATTCGTGTCATGCATATCTATAGGGAAGGAAACTTCCTGGAAGATTCCTTTGCAAATGAGGTTGTTAGACTCCATAATTTTAAGGTATGGGAGGAATACTCTCTCCTTCCCGAGGAAGCCAAGCTTTTATTACGAAATGATGGCTAATGTTGTCCTTGTGATTCGAGATGATCAAGCTATTATTTCCCGTCTTATTATCACACACTTTGTGGGTTGTGCTTCACCTATTTTTTATTTGGCATTTGTATCTCGGCCGGGGTATCAATTAATGGTGAAAGTGGATATGGGGGGTGATAGGAGCAGGATCGAACCTTTTTCCTGTGAGAAATGGAGGAATAAGCGCAAAATATGGAGAATTTTAAAGCATGGGCATTTTATACCCTATCTAGAAAGGATCCATGGCCATGACCCCAATGCCTCTATGGATTTTGTTTGTTACTGTCATTGATGCAGAGCAACATACCAAACCACTTTCAACAACACATGTTACTAGGGATCGCAATCCCATCCTCAATCAAAGAAGAAAACAACAACTTACATTAGGATCAAACTCATTTTTTCTGTCTTTACAATCAAAATCAGAATTCATTCACCATGCTCACTAGCTTCAACTCAACAACCCACGTCATAGCACATCAAATAAACACCAACTCACTCATTCACCAAGGAAAATATCAATAGAGAATTCTTTCTTGCTTTCTTGCAGACAACTAAATCATTGTAAACATCATAACTTTAATGAAAACAAACCAAATTCTTGCTATTGTATCACTGTTTTAGCAGTCATCTTACACTTAGCAGCCAAATACATCTTTTCACCTTGCACCACCTTTTCCCAAGACATTTAAAACATCAAGTCTACCTTCCACACCTTGTCCTGACATAGAATCACCTGCAATAACACAAATGGACCTATTCCCAAAGCATTTAACAACATACTTTTTACTGTCCTTGCAAATTCTCTGTTTTTAGCAAACAAGGCAATATACCTCTAGAAAGCCAACCAACCCTTGAATCGGGTGAATATATTAATAGCACAAAGCATATTAACCATATCAACACTGATTTAGAGGCTTTTTCCAACCAACAATCACATACCATAAGCTTTCAATAATCTGCTACAAAGAAATCTTCAATTTCTCAAACTGTATGTTGTCCAAACCTACTAAAATAGGCCAGATTTACAAAGAAGACCCCTTTCAAATTACTCCAAACTATTCAAAACCTCAAAAAATTCATAGGAAATATCACAAAACTCCTGATTTCACCATTCTCACGGACTTTAAACCATAAAAATAAGCTGATCCACAAAACCCTTGTTTGTAGGGTGAAGAAACACAAATTAAGGAGGGTTTCTTGAATAAAAAATTTGCAAACCTTTATTTCACTGGCCACCTCTTGAAACATGCTTCAATATGTCTGCCAAAGCCTTTGGAGAAATCTCCAAGCCCTTAATCATTCAAATCCTTCAATACCCTACTTGAAACCTCCATTCTTGAAGAGGAAAAACTCAGATTTTAGCCTGGAGTAGCAACTCCACCATGTTATTCATTCTTTCCCCTGCACATATAATCATAAAAACATATCTAATATCCTATCCCTAACCTACTCCACCAATCTACTTGACCTACATTGGTGGAGTAGTGATGAAAACCTTGTTAGACTCTCAAAACTCAAGATTCAGAAATTCTAGACCCTCTTTCACTAAAACTGATGTAACTTTCTTAATACTTAACAAAAACAAGTCAAATCACCACCAAAATAAAGTAGACTCTGCCCTCTTTCCAACTATGTCAATTGGGAGTCCGTACAATTAAGTACCAGGCCGTACCAAGCACGGGAACAGTGAAAAATGCTGGTAAAAACCAAAAAAATACTAAAACAGGGAACTTTTATTATTTCTAACTCTTCAAGAATACAATATATCTGTTTTGCTCGACCTTTACATGCTTTTTATAACTTTTCCCTCCTTGCAACTGACTTACAAACTTCCTCCATCGGTTCAACTACCTTTTAACTCTTAATATGCTTGATTTATGCCTTTTTGTTTACATAATCACATTTTGACAACAATATTGCATTATTTGCATTTTTACCTCCTAGTGACTTCTTTTATGACTTAATTATATACAAATAAGACCTTTTACATCATTTTTCCATTACATTTGTGCTTGACTTATGACCTCATGACCTTTACAATGCAATTTTGAACATTTAACCTTTTACAAATTTAAAAAGCATTTGATGCCCAAGGTGCTCCTGCACCAGTCATGATAGAAGGTTATATGTTAAGGGTATGGAGTTTGTGATCAATGAGGAATTTATTGCCTCCATTATTGGGTTATCGACGGATGGCCGTAAATTTTTCAAGGAGAGAAAGAGCAATGATGACATCATGGATCAATTCTTCAGAGAAAATGAACAGAAGAAGTTGATAAAGATTCCCTCATGGGGGTATGAACGAACTTCTTTGAAGCATATTTGGGTTGATGTGGCATAGGTCATTATGTGATATGTTACCCTAGACAGTCAATATACTACTATTTTAAGACACCAATTTACCCTACTAAATCATTTTAGACATAGGCTACATGTTTCATTTCCTTTTTTTCTTCTGTCATCTTTGGAAGTGTTGGTCTATGCACATTTGAAGAATAGAAGGGATCTTGTTCTTCATGAGAGCCTCATACTACTCATTATGGAGCATGTGACAACCCATACTCTTTCCAAGTCGATTAAAGGAAAGGAGAAGGCCATAAGTGAGGAGCCTTTTTCGACTAGCTCAGAGACCAGTGTTGATGGTTAAGCTAAATGGAATGAGGAGGAGGGGGGCTTGTTGTCTCTTATGATGGACCCCTATAAAATAAGAAAGAAGGGGAATTTAAAGAGGAAGGGTGCTGCCAAGAAGCTTGTTTTGCAGGAATCGGGTTCCCGTGGGTCCCCTTCTACTGGAAATAACATTGTTATTATCTCTAGTGGCTCCCATTCTAAGGAGAATGATGAGCTTGTTGGCCAAGATTCTAGTATGGTTAGTCATAAGGAGAAGGTCCTGCCTGATGAAGCAAGGGATAAGGAGGCCAAGGAGATTATGCGAAGGGCCTCCAAATGGATTGCAAAGTTGCAAAATTAGGTAGTGAAAGGTAAGGGTAACGACACTCCAGATCAGGAGAAGGGGGTGGAGGAAAATTATATTGAAATAAATGATTCCCCTACTCGGTAGTCATCCAACATGGACGTTTCGGTTGAGAGGTCGGTGCATGAGGAAGAGGGGGTGAATCCGAACCTTGGTAAGCCTAAGTCGCTAAAGGTTAATACTCTCTCTGAGGATTTCTCATATTTGAATGATGACAATACTTCCATGTTTGAGCTTCTGGATATAGCTCATTTAGGGGCCATGTGCACTTTTAAGCTTGCCAAGTGGGTGCTATAGGAATTTAATAAGGTAAATATTAAGATTAGGGGTCTGCAAGAGAATATGTTAAACCAATCAAAGGGTTCTTCTTTAGACATTTTGATTGAACGGTTGGTTGATTTAGGGTGCTCCTTTACTAACTTCAAGACCTTGTGTGAGAATCACCTTAGTGAAATGGAGGGAAAGATTAATGAAACAAATGAAGACATCAAGAAATTATTGTTGGTTAGTCACAACTTAGTCAAGAATAGTGCAGAGTCCCTGAAGGTTTTATTTGGTAAGATTAGTGAGCTCAAGAAGGATCAGTTATACTTTGTGGAGATTATGGAGAAGGACCAATCTTCTAAGGGTAAGGGGAAGAAGATTGACAAAGATGAGGCAAAAGGCCTGTGTACTAGAACTAGGGGAAACCTTAGGAAGACCTTTGAGGAGGAAAATAAAGAATTAATGGACATGGTCAATCTACATTACAACCAAGAGATCAAGGTGGCTAACACCTTGAAGAATATGAAATAATATCTTTTTTTGTGTTGTTTCTTGTTTCTGTTTCTTTGTTGTTGGGTCATTTTTTTTTGGTTGTTGGTTTACTTTTGGCTGCTTCTGATGCTTCAATGTCTATCTCTTTTAGCAAATTTTTCACTTTTGTGATGTAAAGGGTTTTGGGTCCCTAAAAAACCTATTTTTCTGATATAATCAAAACATTAGCATGAATAATTTTGAAAGAATTGGAAAGTTCATGATGGAAGGGATGAAAGAGAAGAGAAGACCCTACATTTGATTCGTGATTTCACAGAGGAGTTCAAGGATTAGTTATTATTCATGGAGTAATTAAGAATACTTTGTATGAGGATAATCGATGTATTGGTGAGTTAAAGGTTAAAAAAAATGATTCTATTACCAAAATTTTCATCTTATGAGGTGTCTTCCTTTACATAGTATCATTAATTTTTTTCTCTACAATTGTATAGCCATGTAGGCCATAAACTTTGGAACTTTCTACATGCTAACTAAGATATCAATGCGTCCATTGAATCATACCATTATGCTCTAAAAATTCAATACTTGATTGATCAAAAAAATAAATACACAAGATGAATAGATAAAATTTAATATCCTCATGTATAAAGTGGAACCATTTTATAAGCATAAGAAGGGAGTTACAACAATTGGATTTACCAAAAATTTACAATGTGAGGCAACTCCTAACTAGAATAGAAAGGGAAAGAACTTATATTTAGTGATTTATTTGCATATAATATTAACCTAGGTTGTGTTTGGGTGAAAATACAAAGTTCCTCCAATTGGTATATAGTTAGAAGTTTTGGGTTGAACTTTCATGCCTATGACTATCCGTGGAGTATGAGAAGAAACACTTGCAATCATATGCTAAATATTTCACAACCTAGCATAAGATTGTGTCATGATCATGAGTAGTTATAGATAAGTAAAATTCATTTTCAGTTTTTGAAAAAAGATTATTTAATAATTTATTTTGTTTAATTATGCCACATAATGAAAACTTGATACTTGTGCAATTGTAGATGATGCATGTGCATAGTCCATCATAGATGCGTACTTATCGATGATACATGTTTAATTATAAATGATACATCTATAGTTGGGGGGATCCAACTAAATATTGTATGATGTCACATCTCAACACAACCATCCACATATGGATGAGAATGTTATGCATTTCTAGTCCACGAAAGTACTTAAGGACTCAAATGACTTATTGAAGTCCATGTTGTCCATGATTCAATGCATGGATGAAAAAATATAATATTATACATGATGTGTCAAGAGATTCAAGAGGAAGATCAAATAATTGTTAGCATAACATTATTCATTTTTTATTTATTACATTGTTCATATTTTTGAATAGCGGTTATTCTAGTTAGGTTGTTTATAGTTGTATTACATTTAAGATAGTTATAACATCTCTCCTCCTTGTATAAATATGATCCTTCATTTCTATAATATCAATTAAATAATTTACCATATGTTAGATGCACAATACAAATGAGATGGGGGTGAATCAATTATACATTAAAAAATTTAACTCCTCATTAACTTCCAAACACTTGTTAGTCCTTAAACCCTTACCATGAATTAGGAGAATGTAAACATGTGAAACAACAATACGTACACAACCATAAACAAGAGAACAACGTATTTGTATGTGGAAAACCCAAGAAGGGAAAAACCATGGTGAGTATTACCTCACACACACACACAAATATATATATATATATATATATGAATAACACTAAATATAATTAGGCTCACTACCCAAAAAAAGAACACTAGTACATAAACAATAATAAACTACTGAAAAAACTTCTAAAAACTGCTTATAAATGACTACAGTTGGTCACGTGACCACTAGTAGTTTATTGCTAGTCATATATAACGTGACTAGATTGATGAATAAACCATTTTTAGTCATTTATTGGTTGTTTTGATTGACTGATTTGGTAGTATATTTAGTTGTTGATTTAGTCATGCATTGCTACAATCTGGTCAATTATTTAGTCACTTTTTTCCACTGTTATATTTAGTTGTTGATTTAGTCATTGATTGTTGTAATCTGGTCACTTATTTAGTCATTTTTTATTCATTGATATATTTAACTGGTCACTTATTTAGTTGTTGATTTAGTCATTGTTTTCTATAATCTGGTCACTTATTTAGTCATTTTTTATTCATTGATATATTTAGTCATTGATTGTTGTTAACTGGTCACTTATTTAGTCATTTTTATTCATTGTTCACTGATTTCTATCAATTGGTAGTATATTTAGTCAATTTAATTATTAATTGATGTCAATTAGTAGTATAGTTAGTCATTTTAATTGACTTATATTTGAGGATTTAAGCATAAAACACATAAATACACATCAATAATCAATTGCACACAATAAGACAACCATTGAGAAGGTAAAATCAGTGAACTTTATTAATAGAAGAAAGGGGTGTTATAATTACATCTTAGAAATAGAGTATTACAATTGTTATTTTCACTCACGAGACTGAAAATCTGAGTTACAATATTGCACATAAATGTCTGCAAGAAAGAAACTTCTCCAAATTTTTTTTGTAATGATGGAAACACATACTTGAATCCCTTCAATGTGAGAACATGCCCCTTTCATCTCTTAAAACTTCTACAATGACGTGGGAAATATTCCTGGAGCAAGCTGTAATATGTAGAATCCAAGAAGGAGAGTGTTGATCGTGTCCCATATATGAAGCTCTCTCCTTCAATGCAGTAAACAATAACCTAGCTAGAATCTTTCCTCCTTTATATGCAATGTTCCATCTGATATGAGCAACATGGTGCTACCTTTTCCACCACGAATGAAGTTGTGCCTCAATACAACCAACAAAATTACTATTAGTCTCAATTTAGAAAGAATAAAAGTGCTTTGTACATTGCAAGTTAACAAAAGTCCAAACACAACAGAAAGATAAATCAATTAAAAAATTGTAGCCTTGTCAACAAAATGCCTTAAACAAAGTGTTCAACATAGTCCTGAAATATGCATATTGAACCCTTGATTTCAGAACCTTGTTCAAAGTTTAAGAAAGGTGATATGCTCACATTATAAAATGAAGTTGACATTATAGAATGAAGGCTATCAACACTATCCAGACTATAAAAACATTATCAACAAAAATTTCCTGGAAACCAAGCCCAAGAATGCCATCATACTTAATTAGACAACAAAAATTTCAACCATGGTTCATGTGTTGTTTGAGTAAAGACCTGCACCATGGAAGAATCCATTTACACATAAATTCCAAATTAAGTTGATAAAAAAATATCTTTGATATCCAACTGGGAAGCCTTAACATCCAAAAATTACTAACTTGATGTTTCACAACAAGTTTCCCAACTATGACATCATCTTTACTTATGAAACCGGATATTGATCCACTACCATATTGAATCTCACAGAATTCTCCTTCACAAACAAAAAATAATATATATTATTTTTTTACCAATTTCCTCAATATCCCCATGTAAGCAAACTAAAGTAAGTGAGGTTGAGGGTTTGAAGTATAGTACCATCTTCTTGGTATGTGCTTGACTTTGATGACTTGTATCTTGAATAAAATAGCAAGCTAGCTGCACTATAAAATCATTGTTAATCATTGTTACAAAAATAACCACAAAATCCTCTTTAATTAAAATAATCCTTCTATATATTTCAGCTAATTTCTAAGAGAGCTAATTTAACTATCCAAACAACCATCAATCTATTTACTATATATACTTTACCATAATTCAAAATTTGAATGTAATGAAACTTACCATAATTACCAAAGTTTTGACACCAAAATGTAGTACAAAATGAATTGTTTAACAAAATGCCTCAAAGATATGTCATCTCATGGAATGAAATGATATGATTGTAGAATGTGCACAAAATAGATTTTGCAAGGAAGCTCTCAAAACCTTTGAATTAATGAAGCACTCTGGAACACTGACATTGTAAGTTTTGCTTGTGTTCTAGATGTATACAGTCATGCCGGTTTAGTAGATGAGGGTTGCACATACCTCACATGTCAATAACCCTTATTGTATTACATATGTAGTTGATCATTAGGTGTGCATGGTTGAACTTCGTGCCCATGCTGGCTATCTTGAGGACACCCTAAACATTATCACTGAGATGCCAATTAAACCTTTGGTTCATATGGATCATATATGAATATAGGCTAAGTATTCCAACAACACTGCTTTTTCAGTTGGATCCTAAAAATGTTGCAACTTATGTTCTTCTCTAAAACATTTGTGCAAAAGCAAGCAGGTGTGGTGAGGTTCAAATAGTAAGGAGATTGATGAAAGATAGATGAATTAAAAAGATACCTACATGTAGTTGGATTCAAGGGCATAAAATGGTACATGCTTTTTTGTGTAGGAGACAGATCACATCCAAAAACATGGGAGATCTATGCAAAATTGGAGAAATTGGCTTGTCAAATGAAGGCAGCAGGGTATTTCTAGATTCAAGACTTTTACTCAATGTCGTGGAATAGAAGAAAAAAGAATCATTTATCTTCCACCATAGTGAAAAGTTAGCAATTGCATTCGGTTTGTTAAACATGGCCCTAGAGTTAAGAACCTTCGAGTATGTTCTAATTTTCACACTACATCTAAATTCATCTCTAAGATTGTTGCAAGAGAAATTGTTTTGAGAGATGTGAACCATTTCCATCATTTCAAATAGGGACAATGTTCTTGTGGAGAATATTGGTGATGCTAAATGAAATAACCTGAAAAATAGGCCTACACTATAATAATGTGCACTACATCAGATATCTAGTAATAACAAAGGGACATCCATCAAAGCATAACAATAGGGATTTTTTTTGTCATATGTTGTAGTTACAAGTGCCTTGCTAGACATACAAGAAAATGTGGAAGCAATATACACAAGGAAAGAAAACTATTTCAAAAAAATGCCTCAAAGAAATGTGATATTTCTTTTTATAGTTTAACCATGATACCACACTATTTTGACATGATCCTTGCGGTGATGCGAGATTTTTCCGCTACACTGTACCATTATTTCTTGGCCTTCATAGTAATGCGGGGTGTTACTGCTACACTACACCGTTATTGCTAGGCCTTCACGGTAATGTGGGATGTTACTGCTACACCACACTGTTATTGCTCAACCTTCACAGTAATGTGGGATGTTACCACTACACCGCACCTTTATTGCTTGGCCTTTGCGGTAATGCGGGATGTTACTGCTACACCACACCTTGTCTTCTTAGCTCTTGTAGGGATGCAGGAGAAGTATTTGAGTTACACCCATACCTCACATTCATTGCTTGGCCTTCATGGTAATGCAGGATGTTACCGTTACACCGCACCGTATCTTCTTGGCTCTTCCATTATTGTGGTATTATGTGTTAGTGTAATTAATATTTACTAATACTTCCATAACTTAGGTAATATTTTAATTCCTAGGTTAATTATTCTCATCCTTATCTTGTTGAGCTATCTTGTTGCTCAAGATAAGATTAGGGTTATGCATACTTTGCTTTTATAAAAAAAATCTTCTCATGTAATTATGAATTCCTGAATAATATTATTTTGCACATCTTTTTGCAATAGCTTTGCTTTTTCTAATTTTCTCTTCTGTAGAAGGTTTTTTGGTTTACATGTCTGATCTTGGTTTCTAACATGGTATTAGAGCCTTGATTTGTAGCCCCTTCTCAGATTTTTTGAGAAAATCATTGCAGAGTTCGTTCGGGATTCCTCGAGGGTTTCATGCCTTGAGTTCATCTATGTAGCATCTTGGATCAGATCGGGCTTCACTCTTCACCATTGGATTCAGAGTGCTGGAAAAAGTCAGGATTGGCTTTTATTTTGTAGATTTTGGTTATTGTTTTCCAGATCTGTGAGGGTTTCAAGCTGGGAGATTTTTTGCAAGCTCTAGAGGTAGCCAATTTTTTGGAGCAGTTTGAGCACAAACGGAGGTCACCATTGCTTTCACAGCAGCCAAAACCCCTAATATTTCCTTTCATTTCATTGATTTTGGTGAAAGTTGTTTCTAAGGAATTTTTTTTTGCTAGGGAGGTCGTACGACCTCCCTAGCACGCTTCCCAACACATGAAAAATGAAAAAAATGAAAAAAGGTGTTTCTTGGGATTCGGGCCAGCGCCTGTAGTGTAAAAGGTTTCTACCACCCGCTGGCCTCCACCGCCCGCTAGCTGCTCGGCCAGCGCCAGCCCCCGCGGGCTCCTTGCAACACAACTCCGATCACATGGGGGACTGAGCGCTATGCGCCCAGCCCCCAGCCGGCCTCCCAGCATACCCACCGGTCCTATGGAGGACTAGGGGCTCTGCCCCAGCCCTCAAACTGCCAGCCCTTGGTCGTGCACAAGACCAGGAGCAGGAATTTGTTTTAGCCCCCTGGGGGCCATGTAGGCCAAATTGGCCTTTCTGGAGCACTTTTACAAAATCAGGCGTAACTTTTGCGTACAGTGTCTTTTTTTCACAAACGAGATACCATTGGAAAGTTGATTCCAACGCTGATCTAGTGGTGAAGGTAGATTCTTTTTATTTTGATCCAAATTTATTTTGCAGGTCTTTGAACTCAGATGAAGTTTTTTTGCTTTGGAGGGCATATCTTTTGACTCGGTGATCCTTTTTTCACCATTCTTGCGGAATTGGAAAGATGGGTCAGTCCTCTCTACATATCTAAGGTCTATTTTTTATTTTCTATTTATGCATGTTTTCATGCTCTCATTTTACAATCGTTGGGTTATTGTAATAAATGAATTGAGATAAAGTTCCATCAGGGGGGGTTTCTTGCATAATAATTTGATTAGAGTGTGCATGCACTTTGATCTCCATCTTGATTTGTTGACAAATCGCATGGGTTATATTTGTTTTCTTAGTTTGTTTTGGCCACATCTTGTCTTAGCTTGACACATATCAGATTCACATCGGTTCACACTTCAGATTGGGAGTTTATGGTTATTGATCCGCATTGGTTCAGATCCTTCTCAGTTTGAGGGCCATGCTTTTATGGTTAATGTTCCAGAGTCTTTATGGTACTTGTTCCCATGGAAGAGTTTTTGTCTCAATTTGGCATTAGCATCGAGATACACGGTTTCTATATTTTTTCATCATATCTATTATTGCTTTATGGATTCCAGGGTTGTTCCAGTTTGTGAGTTTTCCAGTGTTCCATGGCATCGAGTCTGTTGTCACATTATTATGATTCTGCTTTGGTTTCTTGTAGAAAAAAGTATCTTTCCTTTCTTGTCAGATTACGGTTCTAGTATTACTCCACAGTTTCTTCCAGTGCTTCTTTGCAATAGTCATCTCATTGTAGGGGGGTTTTGTCCCACTGGGTTTTCCTTCTCTACCTCATTATTGCATTTGTACATGGGTACCTGATCGGGCCTTTTTTTCTAGGACCCATTCATGCTTTCTTGAATTCATCTTAGTTATAGGTGCATGCTTTTTTAGTCTCCCTAAGTTGCACTTATGGGGGGTGTTATTGTAATTAATATTTAATTACACTTGCATAACTTTACTTAGGTAATATTTTAATTCCTAGGTTAATTATTCTCATCCTTATCTTGTTGCTCAAGATAAGATTAGGGTTATGCATACTTTGCTTTTATAAATCAAATCTTCTCATGTAATTATGAATTCCTGAATAATATTATTTTGCACATATTTTTGCAATAGCTTTGCTTTTTCTGATTTTCTCTTATGTGGAAGGTTTTTTGGTTTGCATGTTTGATCTTGGTTTCTAACATTATGAAACTTGTCACAACAGTCTTATGAAACTTGTCACGACCATCTACTACCTTGACACAACAGTCTTATGAAACTTGTCAATATTTATGGGAACCTTTTAAATTACATTCAGATCTATAAGAAAACTATCCTATAGGATGACATTCCCAAGAAACATGGCAATGGTTACACCAATAAATAGTTAACTAGAAACCATGAATTTTCAATGCATAATGGAGAATATACAGAGAGTTAAGTCAGTGAGAAAAAATCCTTGGAGAATTGTCATCAAAAGTATGACTATCTAAGAGTTTGTAGTATAAAATCATATTACCTCAAAGACCTAACAATCATAATAGACCTAGTGAAAGCTTTCAGATTCATAAGAGAATAAATGCAAGAGCATGAAAAGACACTGAGATGGAAGGGAAGTTGGTAGAGTTGAAGAATCAAACTTGTAGTGAGAAGGTAGGGAGAACAAAGTAATTTACAGTCAAGAGCATCATGGAAGTTTCTCAGGTGACTATATTTGGGCAAGGAGAGAACTTAGTGACAAAATTATCATCAAAACAATAAGGATACTCAAAAACCTACCAAACCCTAGGGCCTTTTTCATCACCTTGTAGAGATCTCAAACATGCATGAAAATATTTGATAGAGACTAAAATCATCTCTATTTTTTATGATCATAAAAAGTAACAAAAATTTAGATTTACAAGTGATGAAAAGAAGTACATGGAAAGTATATTATGCTGAATTTATTTAAAAAAAAAAACTTAACCATTAACTATCCAATACAATCTAAAAAAATACAAATATACAATGAAATATTATGATTAACAAAATGATAATTTTAATGGTTATCTTAAGGTAGAAAAAAAAATTTGTGCAAGTGAAAAATAATACTATTAGATTATTCTGAACAAATAACATTTTCATTTACATCATTTTGAAGCAACAGTTTTTAAGAGCCATCCAGCTATACAAAAATCAAATCAAATCTGCAATGATCTCAAAGATCTGAAGGTTTAAAAATATGATATTTTTAGATCTATTCTTGGGTGTATCCTGCAAAATTCATCATAGAAGGATGGTTCATCACCTCATTTAGACCTGGATGTGGAACTGCCTTTGTTGTTTCCATATAATCCAAAATAGGCCTAACAAATGGTGGAAGAAATAACCCTGTAAACACGCAAAAGGAATAGCTAAATCAGTAGTAATTTACTAATTTTCATTCAACTTCTCTATAATCATTTTAAGTACCTGATTCTATTGTACTTTAAAGATTTATAATATGAAGTTTAGCTATTCAAATAGCTTAAATAATTTTAAGTTATAAAACTGATAAATAGGCTTTAGCAATTCAAGAAAAAATCCACTTCTAAAATTTTAAATATCTTTACTGTATCTATTTACCATTGTTAGAGAGTTACAAACTATGAATTGTCCTCTATCCCATAGGAATGAGAAGGAAATAACACTGCCAAACAGTGATTGAATCATAACAAACAATCCAAAAACAATGAAAGTTATTGTCAAATGGTGACAAAGATCTATCCTCTAAGTCATTTGCACATGGCGATTGAGAACATAGTGAGTAGGAAGTAAAAGAGAACTAGATCATAGCACTACAAAATGGTCATTAGTTATGCAATGAACTTCACTATTATTTTGATCACAAAACACAGTGAGTAAGAAGCAAAAGAGCACTAGATCATAGCACTACAAAATGGTCATGAGTTATGCAATGAACTTCACCATTCTTTTGATCACAAAGGAGATCGAGATAATAACCGACATACTGATGTGCATAGAGAATGTTCATGGAGTGCAAGCTTCCTTACAAAGCAATCACCACAACAGAGTTTGAAGTGAATTGCACTTGCTATTTTATGTTGATATGGATATGTTCTAACCTATAGTTAATTGTTGTAGCATAACATATAGGCTAAATAGTTGTTCATATACCACAATTTCAAATTCTAAATCGCTATACCTTATTCTCAAATCACATGGGGATTCTATACATAAGACACCATTGTTTCAAATTCAAAATTGTTGCCTCTTTCACAATTATTTGCTTCATTTATTTGATCTAAGGCATCCTGTTGTATAGAAGATGCTCTCAAAATCATGGTAAAATACTTTATTCAGGGATGACTGTTTAGAATCTTTCCCAGCATAACAATGAACAAAAGCATTAGCCATTAACCTGAACTTTGCAAGAGTTTCATCAAATTCTACTTTTCCACACTCTTTTTCATTCTGAATTTTATTCCCAATTTCATCAATGAAGAATTTCCTTGGCCTATAGATCCTGCTGTTAGCCATAGCTTTACTAGGTGTCAAGGATAGCTTTGATTTTTTTACCCAAGTAGCAATTGACAAAATTCGGCCTTACCAGATCAAGATCTGGTAAGGCCAAATTTTGTTAATCGTTGCTTGGGTAAAAACTTGAAGCTATCCTCAACATAAGATCTAGTAAGGCTGAATTTTGTCAATTGTTGCTTGGGTAAAAAATCGAAGCTATCCTTGACACCTAGTAAAGTTATGGCTAACAACAGGATCTACAGGGCAAGGAAATTCTTCATGGATGAAATTGGGAATAAAATTCAGAATGGAAAAGAGAGTGGAAAAGTAGAATTTGATGAAACTCTTGCAAAGTTTAGGTTAATGATTGATGCTTTTGTTCATTGTTATGATGGGAAAGATTCTGAATAGTCATCCCAGAATAAAGGATTTTACTATGATTTTGAGAGCATCTTCTATACAACAGGTTGTCTTAGATCAAATAAATGAAGCAAACAATTGTGAAAGAGCCAACAATTCTGAATTTGAAACAATGGTGTCTTATGTATAGAATCCTCATGTGATTTGCTCCTAGAATAAGGTATAGCAATTTAGAACTTGAAACTATGGTATATGAACAACTATTTAGCCTATTTGTTATGCTACAACAATTAACTATAGGCTAGAACATATCCATTTTAGCATAAAATACTAAGTGCAATTCACCTCAAACTCTATTGTACCTGAGTATGATAGTACCTAAGCTTCTGATGTTTCTAGATGAAACCTATAGCGGAAAAGTGTAGTCTCCATCTAAAGGAACCATCTTTGGAGCTCTTCCCTGAAATGAGGGTTGAAAAAAATAGAAGAAAAGCAATAGTATAATTCTAAAGTAACAATTTTTATCAAGCCAAATGTCAGAAAGTATAATTAAAAAGAAAAATCCTTACAATTGGACCTCAAATTGGACCAATCAAATTTATGATTTTATCTTTAGAATGTAGGAAATTTCTCTATCAGAGCTTCACCACCTCAAATTGGCTCTCAAATTGGACCGATAAAATTTATGATTTTATCTTTAAAATATAGGAACTTCCTCTGTCGGAGCTTCACTACCTCAAATCAGATCTGAAATTGATCCAATAGATTTATGATTTTATCTTTACAATGTACAAAATTTCTCTATCAAATATTAAAGATCTCAGGTTGGATCTCCAATTGGATAGTAGATTTATGATTTTATCTTTAGAATAAAGGAACTTTATTTGTCAGATATTCAGAAATTCCTACAGTTAGGTTCTGCTTCCAACCAAAAACACCCAGAAGTGTTTCACATCGGCTCAAGGTACTCTCCAACCTGGTTATGGCACCAATAGCAATCCATTTTTTCCTTAACCATCCATACTTGAATTTTGCACCACAATCTATTCTTCCTGCACATAAAATTGCCACATATTAACCCCTTCTAAATAAAACTCAAAATCATCATAAAACCATAATTAATAAATAATTTCAGCTTCAGAAAGAATCCAATGTCATTTACTATATAAAAAAAGTTGTATAAATCACATAAATTCCATGAGGCAATCCATCCAAAGAGAAAATAAGCAATATAAGGATTTGAGGAATATAAGTCCAAAGGGTTATGCTATAACAATAATGGAATCACCATAAGAGCACATTCGAGGAACAAATTATTATGGTTGTAATTATGTGATCCATAACTCTATTGGCCATGTGACACAGTTGTGCTATAACAAATACAAGATGGATTCATGTGTGACCCAATTTTAATGTGGCTATGTTGTGATAGAAATGGAGGCACTCATATGACCACAATTCATGTACAAACCATTTCCATCACAATTAGGTGTCAATCATCATTGGGAGAATTTAGGTTGACTCAAGTTTAACAAGTTATGATGTAATGATAGCATGATCCAAGAGCAATTACCTCTTGTTGCAATAAAGATCCTCTAACTCTGGTTGATATGCAGAGTGGTTGTGTTATATCAAATATGTAGTGCATTCAAGAACAAGCCATGTTTACTGGGCTATTCTAGAGAGTGATCAATATTTTCTAAACCTTATGAATGTTACTGAAAATTGTATAGCTTAAACTATAAACCAAGTTTGTTACATACTTGAATGTAATCTTGGGTTACCACAAACTATAATAATGGGATCTGCTAATAACCATTATGGAAAGTATTAAAGCAAGACCCATGCTATATATGATACATTTCCCTAATCAATTTTACATACCTTAATGATCAAACACAAGCTTCCCACACACTCTAGGATACAATCCAAGATCATACCACAAACCTGTCAAGACAACTAATTTTTTGACCCAAGATTTATGGTTGTTTTTTAATACCAACAGAAGCATTGGTAAGAGTATGACTAGGGTACAAACCCTAAGCCTCCATAGAAACATAAACAATAACTCTAGTGGATTAGTGAGGTTGCAATACCAGAAAGATTGAGACATTGTAGCCAATAACAAAATATTGCAATCTAAAGATTGTAGCCAATAACAAGACAACTATGTAGCTTAGTGAAATTTGTAAATGCAATCTATGGTAAGAAGAATGATAGTCACTTAATGTGTGACAGTCAAAAAAAGGTTGAGTAGTGATAAGATAATAAAGCTCAAACCTTGCATAGTAAAGTGGAGATTTTAACAGTGAGTTTCCTTACCCCCTTGCTGACCTTAAGGGTTTTTCAAATGCTTTTGGCAGTGTTAGAAAAGGAAAATGCAATAAGGGAATGACTGTCCAAATGAAGTAATAGTGGTAATCGTAGGTTCAATGTTTCTTCTTAGCCATTGTATAACGGAGGTAGCGGATTGCATGTTTGAGCAATGTTTTGAGACTCATCAAAGATGAGAGAATAGTGAATAATACCTTGTGGAATATGAAGTAGTGACAATAAGGTTGAAGGATCTTAAGACCCACAATACTATGAAACAATAAGTCCCCTATAGTAAGTAAGTAGGCAGTCTATAGGGAATAGTTTGATTTTATAGAAGGCTGCTCATGAAAGGAATCTTCAAGTGACAATGAGTGAGTTGTTTGAGATTGTAGATGAGGGTGCAATATCCAGTCCTAAAGGAAGTTAGCAAAGCAATAAATGTGCAAGAAAATTAAATCGTACACAACAAAAAATTCACAATGTTATCTTGCATAATGCTTTGAGTTTGAAGACAAAAATATCATTGTATCTTGATGAAAGTAGTGACCTTAATGGTCAATCACTGGCAACCATGATTTTAAAACATGCTATTGTGCTTATGGAGACAACATTTTAAGCAAGGTAGTGAGTAGTGGTTTGGAACAATGACAGGTATGAAGGACTTGCTTTATATGCATACTATGTAGTCTAGCTTAAGACAACATTCTTAGAAGAGATTGAAGGTGGATTATGGAACTCAAGGGTTACCATGACAAGGATTAAAGCAAAGACTGAGATCTATTTAAAAGCCATAGTCATGAAGATATTAAAGATGTCACATGAAAAACCCTAACAGCTGGAGTAATGAATACAGTGCCAAAGAGGACAGTGTGTTAGGGTAGATTTAGGAGATCTCCACATTATCCAATCACATGAAAATACATCATTTATTTATTTTTTTAAATAAAAATAAATCATTCTAAAGCCTATATAGGATACATTGATACTTCAAAAGCATCTGATTTACTTTTTAAAATTAAAAGAAATCATTCTAAACCCTCCAAAGGATACATTGATACTTCAAAATCATCAGAAGGAATTTGAGATTATGCAAATATATGTCAATTAAATACCTAGATTACAAATAGTACCACAAACAATGTAACCCTTCTTGAGTAGAGTGGAAATAAGATAAGCAACAATGAATCCTATGCCTCCTGTCACGCACATCTCCTTACTATTCTTTTTCATTCTTTACTGAAACACTTCTCCATTTTGGTGGGATATGCCTGAAAATAATGTTTTGATGAAGGTTTTAGAGTATGTTTATCAAAATGAAAACTCCATTTTGGTAGGCTACACCTGAAAATAATATTTCGACAAAATTTTTAGGGTATGTTTATTAAAGCTTTAGAGTATTTTGGTGGGCTATATTTTTTATTCCTTAAATGATTTATTGAAATGGATTGTGACTAAATAAATGACTAACTATTTAGTCATTTTTATTTGTGTGACTAAATAATTTTTAGTCAACAACCAAATTAGTCATTTATTTACTCATTTATAGCTAAGTTGCAAAAAATGAGTAGAATTTAGTCATTTTTAGTTGTTGTGACTAAAAGTTTTAGTCACCTAGTTATTTATTTTCCAAATTATACTAGTGAAAGAAAGGCTCACTATCAAGAAGAATGAAGAATAGAAGAAACTTTTATAGAGAGATTCACTATCTCAAAACAACAAGAAAATCCACCATTGCAACTCTATGCCATTCACAACCTTTGACTCACTTCCTATAGCAACTTCAAGCACATTGAAAATATAGATACCTTCTGCTCACTGCGTACGAAATCATAGGCATTTAAGATCACACTTAGATCACCACACTTGATCACATTCACATCATTACACACCTTACAACATCTCCAACAACTCACCTTTCATTTATAGCATCCTCGGTCCTAAACAATCTCAAATATTAGGTCGGCCTTAATGAAACATATGCACCTAAAATATGCATCACCAAGATAGGTCAGGACCAAAAAATTCTATGGTGGAAATAATTGAAGGAAAACCATGTTAAGGGTTAATTAGGACCCAAATATACATCACCACACTACTCAACACATCTACAATCCATGAGGTACCTCCGCAAATAGCACTAACATGCCAGGTCAACCAAACTTGAACTAACACTACAAGTGACCACATACATAATTCTCTAGGTCATGCAAACCACATAGAAAAACTCCATAATATTCACACATCAAAATATTCCAGCATCATTAGAATATTCTACAACTCTACCACAACCACCTAAAATTGAGAACACCATCATTATATGTAACTAGACACACTGACATAGACATACAACTTATTAACCAACCTTGTGGAGCACCTCAACATCTGAAACCTCAAGGAATGAAGATACAAACAATATAAGGATGTTCCCAAATTTTCAAGAAAATAAACAAAAATGTAGAGAAATCCAAAGCAATCTTATTTCTCCTAAACAACCTTCTACATAGATAGACACACTATCAAACACAAATTCCATTTCTGCACCATCTAGAACCTAAAACTCTATGCATAGAACCTATGAACACCTCTAGAATCATCATATCCAAAACATACAATCAAATATTCAACCATGAAGAAATACGGATCACAACACTGAACACACCTCTATCACACTGCACACTCTTTTATTCAAATTTTCTAAAAAGCACTTGGAAACCAAGTGAACTAGTTGCCTCAACAACACCAACACAACACTACAAAACCTTTTCATCAAACCATAACACATCCATACTAGCATCAGTACTAAAAAAACTAATGACAATACCACCAACAACTCCAACACTAGCAATCTCTAACAACAACACATCCATACTAGCATCAATACTGACAACACTAATGAAATACCACCAAAAACTCCAACACTAGAAATCTCCAATAATATCCATACTATTGACATCAATGATCAACTATTGACATCATTGACAACACTAGCAACATACTTTCAAAAATCTCCCCCTTTGTCAGTGATGGCAACACCAACTTCTTAAAAACCATCAACAACAGAAGCAACTCTGCATTAATCAACACTCCCCCTTATTGGGGTACACATCACTTTATCCCTTCACCTCTATTCTTCAAACACCATTCCTTTTGTAATCTCTCCCCCTATCTGAGGATTTCATCAACCATTACTCTCCCTTTTTGACATTTATTATTTCCTTGTGTTTTTCAGACTTCACTCTCTCCCCCTTTGACATTCATGGAAAAGGGAAACAACTTTTCCTTTTGACAACACTTGTATTTTATTTTCTACTCCCCCCTTTGACATCTGCATACATCACTTTGAAACCACTTGCACACTTTTCTTTAGGCAACTTCTCTCTCTCCATTACTCTTCTCCATACAACTCTCACTACTACACACACGACACTACTCATTCTCCACTACTTCCTCTACTGCTTGTTCTTTTCTACACTCCGCCCTTAGGGACACAAGATATTCTCCACTTGACTACACCAATCAAGAACAATACTACCTACTCCCCCTAAGAAGGGGCGTTCAACATCAATCTAGGACCAAGAATGTATCTTGAATGCTCACCTTGACAAATGCACCAACTTATGCATCTAGTTGAAGGAGTGGTAATAACCACTAACTTATGTCAAAGATACTCAAAATTATCTTAGGAAAAGTCTTTGTAAAGATATCTACAACTTGATCCATTGTAGGCACATACTCCAACTTCACCTCATTTTTTGCAACCTTCTCTCTTAGAAAGTGATACCGAATAGAGATATGTTGTGTTCTTGAATGCATTACCAGGTTCTTTGAAATATTGATAGCATGTTTATTATCACATAAGATAGAAATAGGTTCATCATATGATACTTTGGTATCCTTCAATGTTTGATTCATCCACAAAACCTGTGTACAACAGGTATGCTTCTACAGTAGATAATGATACTGAATCTTGCTTCTTACTTGACCATGAAACCAACCTACTTCCAAGAAAGAAAACACCTCCGCTTGTATTTCTTTTGTCATCTATACAACGTGCCCAATTTGTATTTGTATATGCAATCAAGGAGAAATTAGTATCTATGGGATACAATAAACCAAAATCCAGAGTGCCCTTCAAGTATCTAAATATCATCTTTACTACTGTAACATGTGATTGTCTAGGATCATCTTGAAATCTTGCCACAAGACAAACTGCATGCATGATATCCGATCTAGTAGTAGTTAGATATAGTAGTTCTTCGATCATTGATCTATACTTTCTTTGATCAACCTTAGGATATTCATCATTTTTTCTCAGCTTACAACCAATAGCCACAGGGGTACACACTAGTTTAGAATCCTCCATTCCAAAATTCTTCAACATTTATTTTACATACTTTGACTATGAAATGAAATACCTTTTTTTATTGACTGATTTGTAATCCAAGGAAGAAATTCATCTCTCCACACATTGACATCTCAAACTCTTTTTGCATCTCCTCTGAAAACCTCTTGCACATACCTTCATTTCATCCAAATCTAATGAAATCCACATACACTACCACAATCAATATTTTTTCTCAGGCTCAACCTTGAAGTAAAGGTTGCTATCTACAGTACCTTTTCTTTATTCTTGCTACAACAAGTACTTATCTAACCTTGAATACCAAGCTCTAGGAGCTTGTTTGAGTCCATACAATTCCTTCTTCAACCTGTAGACCATATCAACATCTTATGATAATTGAAATCCTTCTAGTTGTTCAATGTACACCTCTTCTTCTAACTCACCATTCAAGAATGCACATTTGACATCGATCTAATAAACCTTGAAGTCTTTATGTGCTGAAAAATCCAAAACATTTTGGCTTCCATCCTTTCCACTAGAGCAAAATTCTCTTGAAAATATATTCCTTCCACTTGTGAGTAGCCCTTACACACAAGTCTAGCCTTATTTCTAACAAATTTTCCATCCTCATTCAATTTTTTCCTAAAAAACCCATTTAGTTTCTATCACATTCTTGTTTGCAGGTCTTACGACCAATTCCCAAGTCTGATTCTCCTCAATCTATTTCAACTCTTCTTTCATATCCTTGATCCAATTCTCATCTTTGTGTGCATCATTCAATGTTTTGGGTTCTACCTCTAAAAGTAGAAAAAAATTAACTATTCCTCTATCATAGCAACATTTTTTCTTGCCAACACACCTTTTCTCTTATCTCCAATGATGTGATCTTCAAAATGGTTCTTTTGCACATACTTAGGAGTCTTAGGGATCTTTTTTGGAGCTTCTTTCTCTTCAACTATCATCTCTTTTTCTTTCTCTTCTTCTTTTTATTTTTCACTACAATGGGATTCATCAGATTCATATCCTTCTATCAATACATAACTTTTCATTTTTTCATTCACTTTGAGACTTGCACTTTCAAAAATCTTCTTCGACCTTTTCTTATAGCACCGGTAAGCTTTGATTCTTGTAGATTATCCAAGGAATATTCCTTCATCAGATCTTGCATCAACCTTTCCTAAGTTTTCTTCATCTCTTTTGATATAGCATTTACTTCCAAAAACTTTGAAGTATTTCATAGTAGGAGGTTTACCATACCATAACTCATAAGGAGTCTTTGAAATTTTCACTCTTGCTTGACCTCTAGTAAGAATGTAGACTATAATATAAATTGCTTCTCTCCAATAGACATTCAATAGACTTGATTTATTCATCATAGTCCTTGTTGCTTCTTGAATTGTTCTATTCTTCTTCTCCACAACTCCATTCTGTTGAGGAGTTCTAGGAGCTAACAAATGCCTCTTAATTCCACGATCTTCACAAAAAATGTTAAATTCATTAGAGGTGAAATCACCACCTCTTTCATACCTCGAGCACTTGATTTTCACACCCATTTCATTCTCAACCATAGATTTAAATGCTTTGAACTTATTAAGAGATTTTGATTTTTCTTTAAGAAATGTCACCCAAGTCATTTTGGAATAATCATCAATCAATAACATAAAATACTTGTCACTTTGAGAGCTTCTTATTCTGGTAGATCCACATAGGTTTGTATGCACCAACTCCAAAGGACTTGCAGTAGAATATTCCTTTGGCTTGAACCTCTTCTTTGTTTTCTTTCCAAACTGACATTCCTTGTAGATTGTATTAATAGGCTTTGTAATCTTTGGTAGATCTCTCACAAAATTAGTAGAACTAATCTTTGGTAGGCTTTCAAAATTGATGTGGACAATTATTCTATGCCATAGTCAACTTTCACTAATTTGAGACATAAAGCATTTAGCACCACTACCTTTAAGATGATAAACATTACCTTTTGTCCTTGTGCCTGCAACAACCAAAGTTCTAGATCTTCCTTTTTTGATTTCACAACCATCATCCCGAAACACCAAATTTTATCCTCTACAACACATTTTTCCTACACTAAGAAGATTATGTTGGAGACCCTTGACATAAAGAACATCATCTATTTTATTCTTGCCATCAAAACTAATTGAACCTTTTCCACAAATCTTCACAAATGTATCATCACCAAACGTCACAAGACCACCATCATACTTCTGAAGTTAAACAAACTTACTCTTATCACCTATCATATGATTTGAGCATCCACTATCAATTATCCAGTAATTCCTCTCCTCTCTTGCATGAAAAGTAGTTACCATAGTTCCTTCAATGTTGTGACCTATTACCAGAGCACTTTCCTTCTCACATCTTTTAGAATTAGCAAAATCAGTTCCAACATTTAAATCCATGAAAAAGCATTCATCGTTGTCATCATTAGGATAGTCTAATTCCTCATCATCAAATACACCATTGTCTCTTTCAACATAATAAATCTTCTTGAAATTTTTTCCTTTATGATCCTTATGTTTTTCATTTGAAACTTTGATTGGACATTTAGAAGCATAATGACCTATCTTTCCACAATTGAAACACTTAAAGGGTAACTTACCTTTGTATTTACTAGTGCCCTTTTTCAATCTATTACAAAATTTTCTTCCACCTCATCAATTTAGATCTAATTCATCAACCTTCTCTATCTTGCAAACTTTTAAAGTAGTTTTTTTCTTTGTAACATCTTGACCAAACTCTCTTAATTCATAAGAAATTAAAGCACCAAACATCTAATCTCTAGAATAATTTTCCAAATTCTAATCTTCCTCAATAGGAGAAACTTTAGAACTATAAGTTTTAGGAAGATTTATTAATACCTTTTTCACAACTTCACTTTCTTCCAACTTACCACCAAGACCATTGATGCATTAACAACTTCATTTACTCTGAGCATGTAGGCAGTAATATATTCATCTTCAAACATCCTTAGGGTTTCAATTTATCTTTGTAGTTCTGCATCTTTGCTTGTTTGACCTTGTCGCCTCCTTCATAAAAACTCTCCAACTTTGTCCAGATATCTTTTGCAATTTTCAAACTTATCACCTTTCAAAGTTCTGAATTAGAAAGTCCACTTAGGATAGCATTCCTTTCTTTTCCATTGTTTTCATATTCCTTGATCTCATCATCACTTGTTGGACCAACAACAGGCATGGTATATCCTTTTTCAATTGACTACCAAACACAAAATCCAAGAGAAACCATAAAGGAACCCATCATATCTTTCCAATAAGAATAATTTGTTCCATCAAACATAGGATCTTTGATACCCTTCCTATGTGCCATCCAAATCTACCTCAAGCGGTTAAGCTTTTTCCAAGGAACCACAAATTTGATACCAATTGTTAGATGCACAAGACAATTGAGATGGGCAGTGAATTAGTTGTACATTAAAACATTCAATTCTTCATTAACTTCCAAACCATTGTTAGCCCTTAAACTCTTATCACGCATTAGAAAAATGTAAACATGTGAAACAACAATGCATAAAGGACCATAATCAAGAGTACACCAGATTTACGTGGAAAACCAAAGAATGGAAACAAACACAATGAGGATTATCTCACATATATGAATAACAACACTAAATAGAATTAGGCTCACTGCCTAAAAAAAAAGAAAGGATCACTACTAGGTGGCTCACTGCCAAGAAGAAAGAAGAATAGAAGAAATTGTTACAGAGAGATTCACTATCTCAGAGAAACAAGAAAATCCACCATTGCAACTCTATTCCATCTACAACCTTCAGCTCACTTCCGCCACCAACTTCAAGCACACTGAAAACATAGACACCTTATGCTCACTGCATCCAAATTCATAGGAATTTAAGCTCATACTCATATCAACACACTTGATCATATTCACATCATTACATACCTTACAACATCTTCAACAACTCACCTTTCATTTATACCATCCTCAACCTTAACTATCTCAATTAGGTCGACCTTAATGAAACATATGCACCTCAAACATGGATCACCAAGATAGGTCAACACAAAACACTTACATGGTGGAAATAAGTGAAGGAAGAACATGCTAAGGGTTAAATAGGACCCAAATATACATCATCACACTACTTAACATATTCACAATCCATAAGGTACCTCCGCAAATAGCACTAGCATGCTAGGTTGACCAAACCTAAAATAACACTACAAGCGACCACATACATACGTATCTAGGCCATACGAACCACATAGAAACACTCCACAATATCCACACATCTTAGAATATTCTAGTATCATCAAAATATTCTACAACTCTACCACAACCACCTGAAATTGAGAACACCATCATTTTGTGCAGCTAGACACACTAGCATAGACATACAACTTACTAACCAACCTTGTGAAACACCTCAACACCCAAAACCTCAAGGGAAGATACAAACAATATAAGAATTTCCCAAATCTGCAAGACAAGAAACAACAATGTGGAGAAATGCAAAGCAATCTCACAAACAACCTTCTACATAGATAGACACATTGTCAAACATACCTTCCACTACTAGACACTCCAAAACCTAAAACTCTAGATATATAACCTTTGAACACCTCTAATCATCATATCCAAACTACACAAGCATATCTTCAACCATGAAGAAATACGAAGCACAACACTTAGCACACCTTTGTCACACTGCACACTCTTTTATTCAAATTTTCTCAAAAGCACTTGGAAACCAAGTGAACTAGTTGCATCAACAGCACCAAAAAAACACTACAAAACCTTCTCATCAAACCACAACACATCCATACTAGCATCAATATTGACAACACTAATGACAGAACCACCAAAAACTCCAACACTATCAATCTCCAACAACACATCCATACTAGCATCAATATTGGCAACACTAATGACAGTACCACCAAAAACTCCAACAATAGCAATCTGCAAAAATCTCCATACTATTGACATCAATTACCAACTATTCCAATATCAATGAAAACACCAACAACATGCTTGCAACACCATCTTCATATGGTATCAGGGAAAAAAATATTTGTGGCCTATATATATGTGATAGTGTTATGATGGAGGAGACTCGAATCTATGACTTTCTATCCATGTAGGATTGAGCTTTGGAACATCATTGGGGAAATTGAGTGGAAAAAAAATTACAAATACCTTATTGAGCATGGTTGAGGAAGGAAATTCTATTTCTTTTATTAGTGAATCCCCACTACCACCAAACCTAAACAAGATTGTGCACAAGCCACTTATTGGTGAATATCATACAATATTTGAGGCACAAGCAATTATAATTATTTGTGCATGAACAAAATTTGTAGATGATATAAAGCAGTGATAAAGAGAAAGTTTATTTGACATTATTAATAGTTCCTCTTAGAGAAGTTTCTTTTGGAACATTATTGGGGACATCAACGGTGTCTGAAATCATCAGTGTGGTATGGAAACATTCTTAGAGTATATGTTTGTGGTAGTGTAGTATAGTTCGATGTGTTCCAGATTCAAGACTTTCCTCAATAAATGTGAAAGTCTAGGGCTTAAAATTTTGTAAAGGAGATAGATTTGACTTCAAAAGAGAATATTCATATAAGAAGAGCATATCAATGTGAGAATACACTTGAATAGCATTATCAATTATGTTCTATGAAGCATTTACCCCTTCGGTGAAGAAAATGATAAAATATTAGTACACACGCACCAAATAATTGCTTTGGTTTTGGTTTGATGGTTTAATGGAAACTAATAATTGTTTGTGGACTGATCTCAATGCACCATCTAAGGAAGCATTGATTTTCCAAGCTAGTTTATGCTACCAATGTATATAAGATAATTATTTTAATGGCAATGGAAAAAGTTGTGTAGGAGAAGTTAGGTATTGGAAGTAATGTTGGCATTTTTATTTGGTGAAGTAATTAAAGGAAATGTTAAAACTTTAATTTAGTTTGCATTTATTTGAGTCAAACATTTTTATGAGAAAGAAGGGAATAGTTGGATTTTTTGAAATAAGGAGGAAAATCATTCATTTACAACATATTAGAACTCATAAATGGATACATAGTCATTTGCATGCATCCCCTATTAGTGGTAACTTGGAGGTAAATGACTTTGAAAGAGAAGATGCCACTCAAATTAGGTTTATGAGTATTTTAAGATTTCAAGCAGTTTATATATCTTCCCTGAGATGTACCAGTCAAGTAATCTATCTTCTTACACTTGATGCTTAGGAAAGTGCATTCCAAAACATCAAAACAATTGTTGAGTATCTTGTAGATGAGTTTATCAATGTTACCAATGGATATTCAAAGAGTTATGTTTGGACTTTCGAGGCTATCTTTACTACACCTGATGAGGCCTCCAAAGATTCATCCAAGACATCAAATGGATAAATTGTAATAGGTTCTATTAGAGGTTGGTGGCATCGAAGGATGGAGAAATTTCTATTATCTCGAGTCAGATTCTCACTTTTAGATGGTGCTTTGCATGAGAAGCATTTTTTCCTTTCTTGCTTTCCTTATTGATGTTGATGAATTTCAAGAATACATATATTGTGAAGTTTTATTTTTGGAGATAGGTAAGGTTTTTGGTGTTGAAATCAATATGGATTGTTGTCCAATGAATTTACAAGACTTTGATCAAGAATTATACCCTTCTAAGGGTCATCACACAACTTGATGGAGTTTTTTTTGCAACTCAATATGAATTATTATTGAATAATTCAAGAATCATTGATTTAGGAGTTTGGGAAAATGGTAGTCCAAGAACTTAAGAATTAAATACAAAGCTACACCCTTCTGAGGGTAATGAGGCAACTTGATGGAGTTCCACCTGATTTAGGATACCTTTCTGATTTAGGAGTTCCACCTGATTTAGGATACCCTTCTGATTTAGGAGTTGCACCTAATTTAGGATACCCTTCTAATTTAGGAGTTGCACCTGATCAAGAATATCAATTTGTGTGATGACCCTCAAAAGGGTATAATTCTTGATCAGATTCTCACAAGTTCTATGACCCCCAAGTTATAGTTATGAATAATTATTTTACTATTATAGCATTACTTTGATCCATGTCAAAATAGTGTATCAAGGGGTTGTACCATTGGTTAATTTTGTCATCTTAGTGGATAGAAAGTCTCGCCTCATTAGAATACTAAGCATAGTTCAAGATAAAAATGACACCATTGATTTAATGCATAGGAACCACTTGGAAAAATCTTGTGACTTATAAATTTTCTTAGTCTTATAGGTTTATTAGTTAAATAAAAATAGGCTGAAATCTATTGTGGGTCCTAGTGGCCTTCATGAATTTCAAACAAAGAAAAGCTAGTGACACCATAAGAGCTAGATGGTGCTAATGCATAATTTTTTAAGGTTGTTAGTATTTTTAGGCTCTAAAAATACACCATTGGTCACAAGGTGCTAGGTTGTCATAGGTGGGTCCCTCTCCTTTGGATAAATTGAATAAATCTATTAATAAACTAAATTATTGATCATTTATAAGATCAATGGTTTACATGACATATGAATATTGTTATCCTAAAAAATTTATATCATTGCACTATTGCTTGAAAATACCAATTTAACTTTTCCTGTGGTCCCACTATAGAAATAAAGTGGTTTCAATTTTGAGTGCCACATGGAAACATTGCATTTTTTAGAGGGAGTGTTGATTTGAAAATTATTCAACATTGTGTCACTGGCTGGAATTTTCAACATGACGGTAATGTTGGGGTTCAAAATGGAGAAAAACATATAGAATATCTTACTATGAAAGGATAATGTCATGCTAGCACTTCTTTGACCTATGCACTATTGATTGAAAAGAGATGCAATACTTGACACCATAACTATAATAGTTGTAGATATCATCTTAGGGAGATATGAGATGTGATCACTGCCAAATCTTGCCCATATTGTCATCAATGTGGTAGCAATATTTAGCTAATTAAATGGATTATCCACTTGTAAAATCCATCCCATGTCTCAAAATTTGGATTATTGTGTAGTTCATATGCTAGAATGAAAGGAAAATCTATTTCGCCAACAATGTGATTGAGAATTTTAGCTACCATAGGTATTTCAAGTTCCACCTAGCACTCAAACATGTAAATTTCATGGGATTGTTCCATACCCTACTACCTACTAGTGCCATTCTTTATGATTGGAATCTAACTAATCTCCACCATCCACAAAAATATTTACTCGAGCAATCAAATATGGAGGTTTCCTTTCTCTATATAAGACAACACCTTCCTAATTTTAAGCCAGTAAGATGTTAATTTTTTGTAGCTCTAGTGGAAGAGAACACTTTATATTCAAGCCTTCAAAGAAACATATTATTTCTTTCTTATTCAATTAGTTGAGCTATATGTGATCGTGCCAATTATCCATTCACATTTTTATAAAAATAGAACAAATATTATTTATGATAATCTCTCTTTGGCATGCCTTTTTGTGTGTTCTTATCTACTATTGATGTTAGTCATCCAACTAGTTTGTTTATTAACTACTTTATCTTATTTATATGAATTTCTATAGTTTTCAATATTAAAAACATGTATGACTATGCTCTTTTCTCTTCAATTGAAACTATTAACTTTGAGGAAAATGAACTCTATGCAAATTTTTATGTTAATTCCTTCTTCAGTGAATTGGCTAGTAGTTTAGTTTTAACTTAAAGTAGTTTATTCCCTTTTCTCTAATATATTAATTTTTTTATTGAAAATCACACAACAAGCTAGCTTCTAAAATACCAAAGGTTATCTTGCAAATTAGGTCCTACATTTGCAAGGTTTCCCATGTTGATATAGGGGAGAATGAAAATATAAACTTGAATATCAATAGAATCAATGTGAAAATAATAGAAAGCTTATCAATACCAATGATGAAAAGCATGGTTCAAATTTAGTTGTGAAGGGTCAATTACTACAAAATTCCACTCAAATAAATCATAGGAAAGTATGCTTTTTTGCATACATGCAATGAGAATTTAAGTTGGAGGACTAATAAAGAAAAGTGGTGAGAGTAAGAACTAATATATTTATATATGTAGGTGTGGAGGATTATGGAAAGATGGCAACATAAAAGTGTGTCTAGGTGGGTAAGACCCATTATTAATGTGTGCTTTGATTGAGGATTCACTATGTACATGTCAAGTTAGGTTGAATGGTTATCTTCTAAAAATTGTAGTGTTAAATTAAATATTAATTGCATTCCTTGTTGTAAAAACCTCAATTTTAAATAATTTAAAAATTTAATATGCTAATTAATTTTCAAATTAAATTGTCACCAACACTTGTAAGTAATGTCCAATGAGAGCTCTAATGCCCTATATTTGGTCAAGCCCTTGAATTAATCAGAATTATCCTTCTAGATTATCCTTTCCTAAAATTTTTAGTTTGAAATACCTCCTCTATATTAACAATTAACAAGAACACACCAAATATTAAAAGTACTAGTGATAGCTTAAATTACAAAATAATTGCATTACCTATTGTAAAGAAAACTATTTTATAAATTAATTATATTTAGTAACTCCATTTTGTTTTGATTCCCTCTTAAGATTTCATAAGTGCAATTATTTCATTAGAAGGACAATTTTAAATTATCAATGCTCCTTTAAAATCAATGGTTTGCATAATATTTTGAACCTTGTCAAAATGGCATATCAAGGGGTTGTACCATTAGTTTTTTTTTTATTTCAATGGATAGTATGCCTTCTCTCATGGGAATACTAAGCACAATTGAAGAGAAAAAATGACACCATTGATTCAATTCATCGAGACCACTTGGCAACATCTAGTGACTTATAAAATTTGTTAGGATGATAATTTTATAATGTTGTACTATTATTTAAAAAAAAAAAGTTTAACATCTATTGTGAGTCCTAGTGGCCTTCATGAATTTCAAATAAAGAAAAGGTAGTGAGATCACAAAAGCCACATAGAGCTAATGCACAAAGTCTTAAGGTTGTTAGTATTTGTAGGCTTTGGAGTTGCACCATTGGTTAGAAGTTGCTAAGTTGTCATGGGTGGGTCCCTCTCCTTTGGATAAATCGAACAAATCTAGGAACAAATAGAATTGTTGATCATTTATAAGATCACTATTTCACATGACATATGATCATTGTTAGTATAACAACTTTATATCACTAGGCCATTGGTTGATAAGGCCAGGTTAGCACTTCATGTGGTCCCACTATTTTGAGTGTTGCATGGCAACATTGCACTCTTTAGAGGTAGTATCAATTTGAAAAATATTCACCATTACCCCATTCACTAATTTTTCACACACTGAGAATGTTGGGGCATGCATCAATGGAGAAAGATATCTAGAATGTTTTACTATGAAGTGATACATGACATGCTAGCACTTCCCTAACCTATGTACTATTGATTGAAAAGAGAAACAATACTTGGAAACATAACTATAATAGTTATAGATATTATCTTGAGAACTATCAAATGTGTTTCTTTCCAAATTTAGCCCATCCTACTATCTATGTGGTAGCAATATATTTAGGTACTTGAAGGGTTTCTCCACCTAAAAAATCCACCCCATGTCTCAAAATCTATATTCTCATGTAGTTCACACTAGGATGAAAGGAGAACACATTTTTCCATCAATACAATTTGGAATTTCATCTACCATATGCATTTAAAGCTACACCTAACAAACAATCATTCATATTTCATGGGATTGTTCCATGCCCTATTGTTTACCAATGTCATTTTTCATGATTTACATATGTCTAATCTCCACCATTCACAAAAAATATTTATCTAAGAAATCAAATCTTAAGGAGGTTATCTTTCTCTATATAAAATAAAGCCTTCATATTTTTAACATAGTGGGATGTTATTTTTGGATAGCTCTATTAGAAGAGGACACTTTTGTTAGGAAAAATTGGGTCATCTTAGAACAAAACATCTGAGAAAAAAAATGCCTTCGATGATTTTAATTCCTTCAAATTGCCTCAAAGAAACATACTTCTATGCCATAAAGTGGAAACTGGCACAATTGATTTTCCACATTAACCCTTCTGAGAAAAGAACATGCAAACTTAACCAAATTCAACTTGCAGAATCACTAAACATGAAAGACGAAAATATGGACACATAGATTTACATGGGGAAAACCCTTTCAGGTAAAAAACCCCACACTCCAAAAGGTCAAGCCATTGTATTATTCAGTAACAAACAGATTTACAATACAATCTTAGGCTCATAGCCCTTACACAGAGTTTACATCTTGTTCCATCTGGAGAAAAAGATAGACAACATGACTCTTATATGATCCTCACACTGTTACAATACTCTCACACAGTATACAGTGCAAATCATCTCTCTCCTCGATTGATTACATTTCTCTGATCAACCTCTCAGTCATTTACTATCCTCACACTATTACAATACTCTCACATAGTATACAGTGCAGATACTCAACAAGAGATTGATCCTGATCTTTTTATTATTTCCTCGACTGATTCAAGTCATTGTCTCTGTCTATCAAAAAAAACTTGCAGATCCTCTTTGAACACACATATCAAGCGTTACCAGAAGACCAATGATCTAACTCCCATACCGAACTGTTCCTTCACAGACTTCCCAACCGCTGTTGTTCCAACTTCCAACCAAAATAAACGGTTACGAGCAAACTATACAGTTACCAGAATATCAAAGATTCAATTGATCCATTCACTTCACAACAAAGATGTGAAGCGAGCAATATATCACCATACAAGTCACCGCTCCATCGTACAACTCAACAATCCAACCAAGTCAACACTCATTCAACCATGATTCACCTTCAAGTCCATCGACATGAGACATGACCAACACTATTGGCGAATTAATGGGATGTCACAACGATAGCCCAAGTCTCCTTGATGACCCAACAGTTCAACTGTGGTCTGAAACAATTCATCGACAAGAGTCACATTGAAGACCAACTAGAACAAACCATTAGCAAGAACAACACTATCAGACAAGAATCAGAAAGTCCCACCGAGATCATAAGTCACCCCGATGAAATTTAGCTCAGTGCAGTTCAAAACCTTTCATCGACAAGAGTCACATCGAACACACCCATCAACTAGAATCACACTGAATAGATCACATTGGCCAGAGATCTACTGTCGGTAAGATGTATTTCAAAGTCTCGTGTCAGCCTGACCATCTTTTCATTGACAAGACGTACACCGATCAGACCTATCGGCCATACTAACACAGTGGGTTCAACATTCGCAGGCCTACCCAAAGACCAATGTCATCCTGACGCAGTTCACTTCAGCAGGATTCTTCCCAACAAAACTCTTTGGCCAGACCATAAGCACTGGAGTGAAATTCACAAGTCATCCCGACGACCAATGTCACCTCGATCTGATCATCCACCAAAGTCATATTGAAACTCATCCAGGCTACTTTGCATACATTCCTCAGATTGGCAAGAGTCTCACCGATGAACCTCATCGGCTAGATAACTACTGTCGATATGAAACATAGAACTCACTCCAATAGTTCAAGTCACTCTGATAGTTCTCTTCGGCAAGAACGATCACATGTCACACTAATATGAACACCTCAAGCCTTCAGGACTAAACAAATCGTCGGTAGGATATCTCAGGTGTCTCACCGATTTGCTCTTACAGGAGGTTCAAGTTAGCAAGATTGATGCACATATCTCCAATAGTCTCCCACTTGACGAAGATTTTACTGACCACTCTGTAGCAACAACTACAAACCATACAGAAGCACAAACAACATCAAATTCCAAGGCCCAAACCAAAACACAACTATGAGAAGACATTCTCCAGAAAGAAGATAGAACATCAGCCATAACAACAACCAGAAAACTGACTGCACCCATCCAACTGATCAACCCACATGACTGAAAATAGCACCCATAGCTCATGCTATCTATCTAATCTCACATACCTTCAAGGTATCCTCATTAGTAAATTCATTCCAGCAGCACAGCCAACCCATCAACTGCAGATACAAGCACCATGCACAAACCAGTCGAAGAAGACCAAATACATCCAGGTACTCCCACTGCATGGGTAATGCCAAATATGAAAGATAAAAGGCATAACAAGTCTACCAATAATAGCACATAGAAAATGTAACCATGTAGTACCAAGGAAATATCCACAATGATGTGCACAACCTGCAACCAACTACTACAAGAATCATTTCTCTCAACAGTCTTCTAGAGCTCTTCCAAGTTCTTCAACACCCAACATAGGAAAGAGATAAAGAACCTCCAAGTTACCACTCAAAAACTTGAGTGAAAAAAAATATCCTACCAAATCTCAAACCAATGTAAAATAAAGTCAAACTTCTAGGAAGACAACCAAGACCAAAGAGAGAAAATCTGCACAACATATACCTTTAGAACATCCTCCTACATACACCTCTAAAAGCTAGCTATGTCAAGTATGATCTCCTTCACATCCCAAAAGAAAATCCATAACAACACCCAACCATTCAATCACCAAGATCAAACTTAAGATATGTAACATGTAATCAATCATGGATGTAAGCCTCTCAGAGAAGATCAAAAATACTTTATTTCCCATCTTAGGAAATCAGCCCATATAACTATCTCCTACCAGTTCTCATCAATAAATGATATAACACAAAAGCTCAAGGAGATAAACCATGTTGTCCATCTTCCACTTTGAATCCTCCAAAATAATTAAACAAAAATTCAAGATTCATATCATGAAAGAAAGCATAAAACACCTCTGAAAGATATAATGGGCAAATACCTTTCAAAATAAAACTTCACTGTCGAGTAGACCAAGAGAGGGAAAATAAAATGCTCCTCCAAGATATACAAGCCACCATGACTCATCCAAGATTAATCTCCTCATTGGTCTCTATTGAAATCACATCCAACCAAGGTGTAGGCTTCTTGTACTTTCAACTGTAATCAACACCTTTCTCAAAAGAATTTCAGCCTCACCTTATTCTCCATGTATCCATGAACACCTAAAACTAATCATCTCATGCTAAACTCCAATTCTGCATTACTACACTTAACATGAAGTTCTCAAGCATATGACCAATGTACTCAAAACAAAGAGAAACTCCAGACCACTATCAAAGCTCCACACATCTAAAATAGGAAATTATCATGACACCATGATCTACACATCCCCCTTAGGAGATACCATGCTCCAAGTGACTTCACCATGGTCTCAAGAGAAATGCCTCATGCCAAAATTCTAATACACAAGCAAGAGTATAACATGAAATCAAGAAAACAAACTCCAAACCAACATCACCTGTCAAGCACCACCAACACCTCAGCCAAAGACTCCAAACATCCTCCATGGTCCAAGATGTTGGACATCATCAAATAGTGTCCATACAAATGCAAAAGAACCCTTCTGCAGGAACAAGATCTAAGAGTCCCTCCTAGTAACATATGAGACTAAAGAAGATCATTCACCACCAAGTGATGAACTCATAGTCAGTGCTAAAGCTCCCACTGAACTCTGACATCCAAGCTTTCCAAGGATCATGACCAAACATCTGTTGATCTAAAAAATCTCCAAGTAAAATTGACAACAGTGCCAAGCAGCACCACGACCTCCAAATCACACAGACCACACCATCACTGTCAAAAGCTTACACTAAAATGTCTATCAAGCTCTCCATGAAATCGTGATACACATGCTACAGGTCCCCATAAATTACTATTTAGGTACTCAAAGCCATCCTTCCTCTCATCCAGAAGCAACCATGCCAATGCACAAGTGACCACAAACAACGCCAACTAACAGATCTGCACCAACACTGAATCAAACCCCGTGGATATTAATAGTCCACTTCCGATTTTTCCCATAAGAAACATGTAGGTAAAGATAGCCCACAACATGCTCAACCCGTAGATTCAATCAATGAAGCCTACAAATCTATCATCGCATTGGAAACTACAAAACTGAGATATCAAAGAGAACAACGTAGACAATTTGAATCAAACACCATATCAGAACCAAATTCGATTTTCCAATCATGTCCACAACTCAAGCACCATAGTTTAGGAAACTAGCAAGCAACACTTACATGCATAACTACAACTATCTCATCCAGCAATGCCCTAAAGAGCCAAGGTCTAGAAAATAGTTTTTACTAGTAGCTCCACAAAAAAAACATAAGTTTTTCTTGACCATGCAAAACCTACAAAACCACCATGTTTATAAAACACCCATGCACACCCATATGCATTGCACACTTGGACGACTCAAGATTCTACACACAACCATCATTGTTAACCAGAACAATGGACTAACATGAATATGCATCACCATAGAATTTTTAGAAAAATCTATAAAAGTCTTTTAGAATCAAAGAACATGAATCTAAACCATGCAAGTACAAGGTATCCATAAAAGGAACAAGTTGTACAAGAACTCCAGGCCCATTTTAGACCAATTCTAAAACCACAAGCATGCACATGCATTCGAGAGAGCTAGGCTATTTAGAATTTTTCAGACCACCCAAAGATCAACTTAATAGCCTTCATGCAATCAAGGTAAAGAGAAAAATGCCTTCAATGCCAAGTCAGAACACCCAGCATAAGCACAATACTCCATGGATGAATAAAAACCCAAGCATTTCCATACCATCGGGGAGCCCCTCTCACAGACACCAAGTATGAACCACACTCTACTACAACGAAACCATAAGAATAAACTCACACCCTTTGCAATAGGATCATTCGCTACCAACCAGGAGCCTCATACCACATCATTACAATATGATCAACTCCAATTTCTCCATCTTCAATGCCTTTCATGTTGCGTGTTGTCTCAAAAGAGCAAGAAATTTTACTCACCAAAAGGATCAATCATCAGTTAATTCCTCCAAATTTCTTCAAGCTTTCCAGGCTAAGAAATCTTTACAGAAGGAATCCATAGAACTGAAACACCAGGAACCAACACCTGCAAGCATAAGAAAATCCTGGAAGAAGGCTCTGATACCAATTGTTAGGAAAAATCGAGTCATCTTAGAACGAAACATCTAAGAAAAATAGTTCCTTCGATGATTTTAATTCCTTCAAATTTCCTCAAAGACACATACTTCTATGCCATAAAGCAGAAACTGACACAGTTGATTTTCCACATTAACCCTTCTGAGAAAAGCACATGCAGACTTAACCAAATTCAACTTGCAGAATCACAAAACATGAAAGACAAAAATATGGACACACAAATTTACGTGGGGAAAACCCTTTCAAGTAAGAAACCCCACACTCCAAAAGATCGAGCCATTATATTATTCAACAAAAAACATAGTTACAATACAATTTTAGGCTCATAACCCTTACACAGAGTTTACATCTCATCCCATCTGGAGAAAAGACAGACAACATGACTCTTATACGATCCTCACACTGTTACAATACTCTCACACAATATACATTGCAGATCATCTCTCTCCTCGATCGATTACATTTCTCTGATAAACCTCTCAGTCATTTACTATCCTCACATTGTTACAATACTCTCACACAGTATATAGTGCAGATACTCAACAAGAGATTGATCTTGATCTTTTTATTGTTTCCTGGACCAATTCAAGTCACTGTCTCTCTCTGTCAAAAAAAATTGCAGATCCTCTTTGGACACACATATCAGGCGTTACCAAAAGACCAATGATTGAACTCCCATACCGAACTGTTCCTTCATAGACTTCCCAATCACTGTTGTTCCAACTTCCAACAAAACGAACGGTTATGGGAAAACTATACAGTTACCAGAATATCAAAGATTCAACTAATCCATTCGCTTCACAACAAAGATGTGAAGCGAGCAATATATCACCATACAAGTCACCGCTCCATCGTACAACTCAACATTCCAACCAAGTCAACACCCATTCAACCATGGTTCACCTTCAAGTCCATCGGCATGACCAACACTATCGGCAAACGGTTGGGATGTCACAATGATAGCCCAAGTCTCCCCAATGACCCAACAGTTCAACTGCAGTCTGAAACAACTCATCGACAAGAGTCACATTGAAGACCAAATGGAATAGATTATCAGTAAGAACAACACTATCAGACAAGAATCAGATATTCCCATTGAGATCATAAGTCACCCCTATGAAATTCAGCTCACTACAGTTCGAAACCTTTCATCAGCAGGAGTCACACCAAACACACCCATCGGCTAGACTCACACTAAATAGATCACATCAGCTAGATATCTACTATCGATGAGATGCATTCTGAAGTCTCGTGTCAACCCGACCATTTGTTCATCGACAAGACGTACACTGATTAGACCTATTGGCCAGACTAACATAGTCGGTTCAACATTCGCGGGTCTACCCGAAGACCAATGTCATCTCGACGCAGTTCAATTTGGTAGGAGTCTTCCTGACAGAGTTCTTCGGCTAGACCACAAGCACCAGAGTGACATTCACAAGTCATCCTGATGACCAATGTTGCCCCGATCTGATCATTGGCCAGAGTCATATCGAAACTCATCCAGACTACTTTGCATACATTCCTCAGATCGACAAGAGTCTCATTGACGAACCTCATCAGCTAGATAACTACTGTCGATATGAAACATAGAACTCACGCTAACAATTCAAGTCACTTTGATAGTTCTCTTCGGCAAGACCGATCACATGTCACACCGATCTGAACACTTCAAGCCTTCAGGACTAAAAAACTCGTCGGTAGGATATCTCAAGTGTCTCACCGATTTTCTCTTACAGGAGTTTCAGGTCAACAAGATTGAGGCACATATCTCCAACAACTTTCATATTCAGGCCTTTAAAGTAGTAGAATGTTTCTTTCATATTCAATTAATTTAACTTTGTGTGATCATGCCAATTGACCCTTCACATTTGTAATAAAAGAAATTTGATATTATATATGATAATCCCTCTTTAAGATTCCCATTTGTGTGCTCTTCTCTAATAATGATGCTAGTCATTCAACCAATTCGTTGATTAGCTACTTTAGCTTATTTTTATGAATTTCTACAATTTCTTATATTGAAACATGCACAACTATTCCCTTTTATCTTCATTTGAAATTGCTAACTTTAGGTAAAATAAGCTCTAAGTAACTTTTGGTGTTAATCCTTTCTTCAACAAATCATCTAGTAGTTTAGTTTTTAATTTCAATTAATTTCTTCCATTTTCCTCTAATAGATTAAAAAGTTTATTGAAAATCACACAAAGAATTGGCTTCTAAAATCCCAAAGGTTATATTGCAAATCAAGTCCTACATTTGCAAGATTCACCATGTTGATATATGGGAACTTATAAAATACAAACTTGAATATCAATGGTAATCAAAGTGAAAATAATAGAAATCTTATCAAGACCAATGATGAAAAAGATGGTTCAAATTTAGCTATGAATGGTTAATTACTATGTGTTGCTCAAATAATTGTAGGAAAGCATATTTTTTACTTGAATACAATGAGAATTTAAGTTGGAGGACTAAAAAATAAAAGTGATGGGAGTAAAAATTGATAGATATCTATATAGGTGTGGAGGATTGTGGAGAGATGGAAAAGCAAAAGTGTGTGTAGGTGGGCAAGACCCATCACAAATGTGTGTTTTGATTGAAGATTCACTATGTGCATGTCAAGTTGAGTTGAATGGTTATGTTCTAGTACTTGTAGTGTTAAAATGGAAATCAATTGCATTCTTTATTGTAAAAAACATTTTAAAATTCAATTGAAAATGTTAATATGCAAATTAATTTACAAGTTAAACTATCACTAACATTTGTAATTGAAGGTTTTCACATCACTATACTTAATTAATTAATACAAGTAATAATTTGTGCAAATTCAAGAGATTATTAATTTAATTAATCAATTGTCACATTCATCCTTCTCTAAAAACCCCTCCCATAAAATCCCAGTCATCCATTTTCTTCAAGGAAATATACACTCTCCATATTTTACAATGTCACTCTCACACATGTGTGATATATCTCACTTGTGAAATCTCAAATCCCAAGGTGATCCTCACACATGTATAAGACTACTCATATGTCATATCACATTTCCCCATGGTCCTTCTCTAGCATGTGTGAGGAATTTTAATCTCCACCATTTGATCAAATCAATATGATCACAATCATCCAAATCTCTTTGATCCTTTCCCTCTCCAAGGTTTTTCCTGCATCCAAATCTCTCATGCATCCCTACCCATTGATTTCAAAATCAAATCTCAACCCTTGATCATCTATCATCAAAATTTATGAATGCATTCTCTTAGAGGCCATTTTCATATATATACACATTGAATGCAAGGTCATGTTGTTGGTTTAAAGAGAAAATACATACCTTAAATCACACACCTTTGAGTGTGCAATAAGAGGTTTTGGGAGATCTTTTAGAAGACTTTTCAAGTTGGTTGCTTGTAATTTCTTTGCATATTAATTAAAGAACAATAGCAAGAATTGGATTGATGATTGTAGAATGGTCAAGAGCTAATTTTAGGTATCTACATTATTCCCCACTTTGAGATAGCATTACAAATTTTCAAAAGCAATGTTGTTTCAAAGGAAAAATAAAATATCACTTTTTGGGATGAGGGTAATGGAATGATTTAGTCAATTATAAAAATAAGATAAATGATGTCATGTGATGATTCCCCCTTTAGAGGTAAGCTGTAAAAAATTGTGTAGGTGAGCTCTTGAAATAATAAACTAGGAGAAAAGCATGGCAGAGAGGGGGTAATGAGGAGAAATAGAAGAAAAAATAAAGAAAATTTAATAAAATAGAGAAATGAAGTGAAAAAGAGTGAAGAGGGGTAATTTTTTAGAGGTCTAAAATTAGAATTTGGGATCTATAAAAAGGGCTGGGGCTGGAAATTGTTTATTTTATACTATTAGCCCTTATAAAATAGAGCATAGAGCATAAGAAGAAAATAGGAGAAGATGGAGCATGTTCTAGTTGAACATCACTGAGTGGAGTAGGTCTAATAGTACAAATGATCAAAGGAGGCATGCACACTAGTATGATTCAAAAATATAGCCTCTAGGGTAGGTTAGTAGTTGATAAGTGTGCAAGGTATCATATTGCATGTAGATCATTTTAATGCTTCCACAAAGGTGATACAAGGAGTTGGCATCATGCATGTGTGTCTCTTAAGTCATGCACATGGTGCAATGTTTGTTTACAAGTTGGATACAATATTTCCAATAAATGTGCCACATGAATAGGATGATGCACACAATTAGTTGAAGTGTAGGAATGCAACAACAATATGTTTGGGTGGTTGAATAATGGAAAAGTGAAGATAAACTGAGCTCTGCAACCTTCCCACTTGTGGAAGTTTGAATTTCCTTCGATCATGGTGCCTACTTGTGGGGGGGTGACCTTGTCCCCCAAAACCATGCACCTTCACTTCTTCCTACTATTCCTTTTATCCCTTTTGTCCTTGTTTTTGAACAATCTAGTGGCAGTGATGGTGAGGTCGCTTCCACCCCAAAAAAAATGGTTGAAAAGATGCTCTCCTTAGAGTGCCTTTGGACACTGGTGGTGCAAGTGTTGTTCTTGAATAGGTGAATTCGGATGAGGGAACCTCTATCAAACTCATCGACTTAGTTGTTGATTGAATACCCTCCTCAATGAACAACTCTTTGGTTGGAAAGTTTTTCTCTTTTTGACCTAGCATAGAGATGGTCCATTGTTGGACATCCGCTACCTGGAAGGTGAAGGAGTAAGTGTCCACAAGTGCTATGCCTAGGGGGTTCTTTCTATTTAAGTTCACCTCTATTGAAGATCTCATTGTGATACTTTCCCAGGGACCCTAGTTCCAATTTGATAAAATAGAGAAATGAAGTGAAAAAGAGTGAAGAGGGGTGATTTTTTAGAGGTCTAAAATAAGAATTTGGGATCTATAAATAGGGTTGGGGATGGAATTTTTTTATTTTATACTATTAGCCCTTATAAAATAGAGCATAGAGCATAAGAAGAAACTAGGAGAAGATGGAGCATGTTCTAGTTGAACATTACTGAGTGGAGTAGGTCTAATAGTACAAATGATCAAAGGAGGCAAGCACACTAGTATGATTCAAAAATATAGCCTCTAAGGTAGGTTTGTAGTTGATGAGTGTGCAAGGTATCATATTGCATGTAGATCATTTTAATGCTTCCACAAAGGTGACACAAGGAGTTGGCATCATGTATGTGTGTCTCTTAAGTCATGCACATGGTGCAATGTGTGTTTACAAGTTGGATACAAGATTTCCTATGAATGTGCCACATGAATAGGATGATGCACACAATTAGTTGAAGTGTAGGAATGCAACAACAATATGTTTGGGTGGTTGAATCATTGAAAAGTGGAGATAAACTGGGCTCTGTAACCTTTCCTCTTGTGGAAGTTTTAATTTCCTTTGATCATGGTGCCTACTTGTGGGGGGGGTGACCTTGTCCCCCCAGACCATGCACTTTCACTTCTTCCTACTATTCCTTTTATCCCTTTTGTCCTTTTTTTTGAACAATCTAGTGGCAGTGATGGTGGGGTCACTCCCACCCCCAAAAAAATGGTTGAAAAGGTGCTCTCCTTAGAGTTCATTTGGAAATTGGTGGTGTAATTGTTGTTCTTGAATAGGTGAATTCGGATGAGGGAACCTCTATCAAACTCATTGACTCAGTTGTTGATTGAATCCCCTCCTCAATGAACAACTCTCTGGTTGGAAAGTTTTTCTCTTTTTGACCTAGCATAGAGATGGTCTGATGTTGGACATCCGCTACCTGGAAGGTGAAGGAGTGTGTGTCCACAAGTTCTATGCCTAGGGGGTTCTTTCTATTTAAGTTCACCTCTATTGAAGATCTCATTGTGATAATTTCCCAGAGACCCTGGTTCCAATTTGATAAAATAGAGAAATGAAGTGAAAAAGAGTGAAGAGGGGTGATTTTTTAGAGGTCTAAAATAAGAATTTGGGATCTATAAATAGGGTTGGGGATAGAAATTGTTTATTTTATACTATTAGTCCTTATAAAATAGAGCATAGAGCATAAGAAGAAACTAGGAGAAGATGGATCATGTTCTAGTTGAACATCACCGAGTGGAGTAGGTCTAATAGTATAAATGATCAAAGGAGGCAAGCACACTAGTATGATTCAAAAATATAGCCTCTAGGGTAGGTTTGTAGTTGATGAGTGTGCAAGGTATCATGTTGCATGTAGATGATTTGAATGATTCCACAAAGGTGATACAAGGAGTTGGCATCATGCATGTGTGCCTCTTAATTCATGCACATGGTGCAATGTGTTGTTTACAAGTTGGATACAAGATTTTCAATGAATGTGTCACATGAATAGGATGATGCACACAATTAGTTGAAGTGTAGGAATGCAACAAAAATATGTTTGGGTGGTTGAATCATTGAAAAGTGAAGATAAACTGAGCTCTGCAACCTTCCCGCTTGTGGAAGTTTGAATTTCCTTCGATCATGGTGCCTACTTGTGGGGGGTTGACCCTATCCCCCCAGACCATGCACCTTCACTTCTTCCTACTATTCCTTTTATCCCTTTTGTCCTTGTTGCTGAACAATCTAGTGGCAGTGATGGTGGGGTCGCTTCCACCCCAAAAAAAATGATTGAAAAGATGCTCTCCTTAGAATGCCTTTGGACATTAGTGGTGCAAGTGTTGTTCTTGAATAGGTGAATTCAGATGAGGGAACCTCTATCAAACTCATCGACTTAGTTGTTGATTGAATCCCGTCCTCAATGAACAACTCTCTGGTTGGAAATTTTTTCTCTTTTTGACCTAGCATAGAGGTGGTCCACTATTGAATATCCGCTACCTGGAAGGTGAATGAGTGTGTGTCCACAAGTGTTATGCTTAGGGGTTTTTTGTGTTTAAGTTCACCTCTATTGAAGATCTCATTGTGATACTTTCCTAGGGACCTTGGTTCCATGGTAAACATAGTCTGTGTCTGTATCGATGGAAGTCGAGTTTTAACTCGGTTGAAAATTTAAATAAAATAATCCCAATTTGGATTTGTCTTCTAGGCCTCCCACTTGAATTCTAGGATGAATATATCTTCAAATGGATTGGAAACTCCTTTGGGAATTTTATCATCACTGATGGTGTTAAAAAACCTAAATCCAGGTTAGTTTTTTCTCATTTATGTGTCATATTGATATTAACAAAACTCTTCCTGACACTATAATTCTTCAATCAAAGTTAGGATGTTGGAATCAACAAATTTAATGTGAAAATGCTACTTTGTTTTGTCAAAAACTACAAGAAATTTGACCACCTTTTTACTGAATGCAAGGCTCAAAACAAGAAATTCTCTAGATCTAAAGATCCTATTACCCCACTATTAGATGAAGGGACATACTACCTATTTAAGGAGAAACTTCTCAACATCTTGATCAAATCCCCTACTCAACAACCCATTCAAACTACTTTTGGGTTGGATGTTTCTCCCATCATCCAAACTATTGTCAATGCTCAAGCCTCAGAGCCCCCTTCCCTTGAGGATGGTGAAATCCCCAACCCCAGTCCTAGCTTTGGAGACAAAAATTCCAAGTCTACTGAGTTGGTTGTTGTAAACACCTAGGCCTCTTTGATAGAACCTATTGATAAGCTCCCTATCTAGAACCCTAGGTCTACATCTGTTGCTCATCAGTCATTCAAGGGTCTCGTTCTCTCTTTGGGGGATAGCCCTAGTACTACTCGAATGGATGATGACTAGTCAACACCAAAAAATAAAACCAAGAATAATAAAATTAATGCGAGAGTGCATTCAAAAGTAGGTAGGCCCTCTTAGCTTCAAATAAGATAGAAGGAAATAACCAAGGAAATTGCTTGTTGAAGGAAAAATACCTTGGAGTCAACTGCTAAAAACTATAAATGAAGTTCCTCTCTTGGAATATGAGAGGCCTAAATAGCCCTAAAAACAACACTCTCTCAAGACCTATATTCTTGAGAATAAGATTGATTTCCTTTTAATTCACACTAGTACAAAAACAACAATATATGATTAAAAACACTACTAAAAAATGCATATAAATGACTGAACATGATTGCATGACCATTAGTAGTTTATTACCAGTCATTTATAACATGACCAGATTGATGACTAAACCATTTTAGTCATTTATTGGTTGTTTTGATTTATCGAATTGGTAGTATATTTAGTTGTTGATTTAGTCATTGATTTTTGTAATCTGGTCACTTATTTAGTCATTTTTTATTCATTGATATATTTAACTGGTCACTTATTTAGTCATTGTTTTAGTCATTAATTGTTGTAATCTGGCCACTTATTTAGTCATTGATTGTTGTTAACTGATCACTTATTTAGTCATTTTTATTCACTGATTTTCGTCCATTGGTAGTGTATTTAATCATCATTTTGATCAATTTGGTAGTTTATTTAATTGTTTATGTTTACTGATTTCTGTCAACTGGTAGTGTATTGATACATTGTTTATTAATTGCATAATCATTATATTTAGTCATATTTATTCATCAATTTCTGTCAGTTGGTAGTATATTTAGTTAATTGGTAGTTTATTTAATTGTTTTTGTTCACTTATTTTTTCCTATAAGTGCTGGAAATGAGACATTGCTTTAATTGAGGTTTAAACATATAAAAACACAGAAAAACATAATCAATAATTCATTTTCACATAATGAAATAGCTATTAAGAAGGAAAAATACTGAAATTTTATTAAGAAAACATGTTCTTACAACAAATACAAGACAAAAATGTGTCTTTTCTTTGAAAATGTACTATTACAAAGTGTGTTTCTCAGTGTTGTGACTGAGAAAATTGAGTTACAATGGGCCAAGCTATCTAACAACTAGTGCTACATGATAAACATCCATTATGTTAGTTTTTTCAAATATTTTAGTGGCCACAATGTGAAGTTCCCTTCTTTCTCTAACCCATTGCAAGGTACAAACAAATGAAGGGAAAGACTACAATTATGCTAGACTGTACGAGTAATCCATGAAGAGACATGTATTGGCAATGAAGTCCCCCCAACTAAGGACCATGACATCCTCGAACACAATGCACTAATGCATTGCCAAAATCTATGTATGCACTCTATTACAACTAAGCTCTAAGCTTCTATATGCAAGTTATATGTTCTCCCTTATTTCCATAATCTATGTATACTAGCGAATTACACTTCACTACTATTCTAACCAGCTTCTATCAAATAGGCAATGATTACCCTTATTTACATAATAAAACAACCATTACTTACTTGAATTGTACTTGCATGTGGTTTCATAACACTCACCTTGAGTTCAACACGACTACCACTATGAATATCATGCACATGCTCATTGAGTTCATCATCATAATCGCTATCAATTTCATTGTAGATATGAAGTTGTACAACTTTGTAGAGAGTTCTATTAACAGGGCCTTTTTCTTTTTCTTTTTCTTTTTCTTTCATATAATTTCTCTGCATCACGTGGTTTAATCATCATGCAAAAATTAATATAAGTCAAGTAAAGAATGCAAAATCTACAAATTTTTGTCCAAAAGAACATTTTAAGCTTGAAGAATGACAAAACATTGGGACAAATTAACTTACAAATTAAAGAATGCAAAAGCTATACATTTTTGTCCAAAAGAAGAATGAATTTTTTTTGGGACAAATTAACTTACAACTTAAAGAATGCAAAAGCTATAAATTTTTGTCCAAAAGAAGAATGACAAAAAATTGGGACAGATTAACTTACAACTTAAATAATGCATAAGCTATAATTTTTTGTCCAAAAGAACATTTTAAGCATGAAGAATGACAAAACATTGGGAGATATTAACTTACAAATTAAAGAATGCAAAAGCTATAAATTTTTGTCCAAAAGCAGAATGAAAAAATATTGGGATAGATTAACTTACAACTTAAAGAATGAAAAAGCTATAATTTTTTGTCCAAAAGAACATTTTTAGCATGAATAATGAAAAAATATTAGGACAAATAACTAAAAACTATTATATTAATTACCTTAACTTCAGGACAACTAAGATGATTGTGTTGCACATTCTTGTCCACTTCATCATGATCACTATCAATATTAGTAGCTCTATTGATATCATGAAGGAATTTTTGTTTTCCTATTGCTTTGATAAAATTTCTCTGCATGTGGTTTAACCATTGTGCAAAAAATATACAAAGCATTCAATAGTCAAGTAAAGAATGCAAGCTATAAATTTGTCCAAAAGAATATTTTATGGATCACTCCAACAATAAAAAAATTGGGTTGGATTCTCCTACGCTCATATTTCAATAATCTACATATTAAGAGGCATTTGTATATAGAATTTCAAAACAAGAAGAAATGAGATCAATAGAGCCTCTTAGCTCATCTAAATCCATAGATTTATGCCTATCCCATATAGAAACTATAGGGTTAATGGAGGCAACCAACTATGAAACTTGTTGAGTGATACTGAATATGCAACTCATTACCTTTTGGTACCTTAGTTCATTTGAGTTGGCATGATCTACATAGACTCCTACTAGGAATTAAACAGATGGCTATGAAATATCTATTGACGAACTAGATTTCCACTTCATCCTACTCCTAGGTTTACGAGGATCTAGTGCTGCCATATAACTGACAATATCATTTGCATCTACTTCTCTATTACTGTTTTCCACTTAAAATACAATGTCAATTTCGACATATAGTTAGTTCAAAAATAAATAAAAAATAAATAACACAATGTAAATTGAACCAAAAAGCCATACACTTATTGCAAATTTTTCCATTTTGGCATGCAACACGCCTCAACCAAATGTATATCCAACCCTCACATTATATTTTGCTCTCTTTCCTTTGTTACTCTTTGCCAAATATTCTTCGGAATGCATACTTTCTTTCAATTCCTCCCACTGTTTGGGAGATAGAGTGGAATCTAACCTCTCTTTTCCCTCCATGATTGTTTTTTTGCAATTGTATCTATAATTTTTCATCAAAATTCTCATCTTTTTCTTGTAATATTTTCTATAGATTTGTCCACCAATAGTCTCAAAAGAACTTTCCATTTTTTGTATAGCATTTTCCACAGTTTGTGGATCTTGCTTTGCAAAATTTGATTTGCAAATATCCAAATGGGCCCTACATTTTACACCCAACTCGGTGGCCCACTTTGTAGCATTTGGCTCAATGGGCTCACCATCTCTCAATACCTCAACTAAGAATGGCTTCTTTCCTTCTAATTTTTTTCTTATGCATTCCTCTCTATAGATCTATACAAATATTGACTCAATCTTTGACTTTTGACAAAAGGAGACACATCTTCTATTAAACCACTACTATTATTTTTGACTGATCCACTAGTTCCACCAAAAGTTCTAGATGAAACAGGTGCACTCTGAGGCACAATAGATGCAACTAGTAGTCTCTCTTCATGACTTTCATTAATCAGAACTTCATGCTCCTTGGCCACATCAGGTGTGGCATGAGTAGGTAGATCAATACCAATCTTCATAGATTTCACTTCAAACACATCCTTTAATGATGAATAAATCATCTACAGACTTGATATTCCTTTGCTCTGACGTTGTTCAATAAACTCTCTTAGAATTTGTGCTAAGAGATCATCACGACATTGCACATCATCATGTGCTATATCAGATTGCACATCACCATGTGCTATATCAGGCTGCACATGACCATGTGCTATATCAGGTTGCACATCACCATATGCTTTATTAAGCTACACATCACCATGTGCTATATTAGGTTGCACATCATCACAACTATTATTTTCAGCAACTGCATTTGTTGAATCACAAATGTGTTGGCTTCTACGAGATGGTGGTATTTATTTTTTCTTTCCTTTTGTTTTTTCTCCGCATTACCTTTGCACTCTTTTTATTGCCTATAAAACAAAAAAATATCATATTATGTCTTATATACATAAATCTCTTGCCTATAAAATTTCATTAAACACTATTAAATAAATAATATACTACTTAGTGGATTTACAACTTTCCTATTTGTCAAACCAAGACTTGATAAATATTCATTATTCTTGGCCACTTTTTCACTATGCAAGCGCTCATAATATGTCACTAAAATTTGAGCATTATGATCACTATCACCTAATTTGTGCTTTATAGTCTTTTTCCTCATTCCTTGAAGTCCAAATAAACAATAATGTATAAATGAACAAGTTGAATTAGTAAAACTTTATTGAGTTCATAAGTTGATAATTGTTGACTTTCCAATCCCCTAATAACTGCAAATGGAAACTTAAAATAGAATTCAATTTACAAATTAGAGAGAATTTGCAATAAAATACCAAGAAGATGTTTACAATTATAGGTATTAGACAAATTTTCCTTAGGGATATATTCACAAGAAAAGAACTCATAAAAATATAACACAAGCAAGATGAAGGAAAAACATAGTCTAGTTCATCATGAGGTGTGTTAGAACCTTCAAAAATTTCCTAGTTCCATCATCACAATTAACCTTGAGCTCCATGACCTGAGCCTTAACCCTTATATTCCTTTTTCATTTTTTACTGAGCCTCTCCACTGTAAACAAAGATATAAATTTTTTAGGTCTGAATGACACTAAAAGACCTATACAAAGCCAAAAATTCATCATATATACTTAAGAAAAAACATGTCTAGCTATTTTGCATCCATAAAAGTCCTTTACCACAATCCCACAACAACAATTTGAACCCTTAGCAAGCTGGTGGTATATAACATACAACATAAAACTATTCACCGCAATACCACAGGGTATTATAATAAAAGTGTGGTTTGGTGGTATAAAAGAGCTGAATTACATTATAACCGTAGTACTAGAGCAAGGAAAAGTGAACAGTGTGGTATGGTGGGGAACCTGCCACCTCACAAGGAAGGAGATAATAAAGAGTGGTAGTGCGGTAAGAGTCCCACTGCCCCGTGATGAAGCATAAGGAAGCTTGTGGTATAGCAATATACACCCCACTATCCCATAATAGAGAAATCTGAAGACAACGGTACAATGGTAAGTTTGATAAATAAAAAGATTTATGGCCTACTATCTTGCACCAGTTAAAGAAAAAGGTAGCGGCATTGTGATACAATTTGTTAGGGAATTATTACTAGTTGTGGTATTAAATGCATAACTCTTAATAGCCCTCAAATCTTGTGAAAATAAATGACACACATTCAAACTCGAAATATGAGTTGATCACAGAATATTTGGCATAAGGTTGATATTAATGACATGACTGAACTCATAAGCCACTAAAATTGAGAACTCAACATTGTTTTGGCATTCATTTGCAAGGAATGTCATGTGGGAAGCTAGGAGTTCAACTGGGAAAATTTCTACAACTATCACATATCGGGTAAGTACACTGAACTTACTGAAGCAACTTTACAAGCATAGAATTGTTTGAAATCCTACATTTAAACACTTAGAAAGCTCGAGTAGAGGTTGACATTAGATATCATGCCACCTAAAAAGAAAGAACTTGAGACTAAGAAGGAAGAGCCTAAGGCTAAAAAGAGATCATTACAACAATCTATCTTATATATCTTGCCTAACTCCACTGAGAAAGGATACAAGAAGGTTTTCAATGATATAGCTCATGGTTGTAGGGATGCCCTCATTCCTATTTTAGGGTGGGAATTGTTTTGGTATTTCTATGAAAAGAGGGAAGGGAGAATTCCAGTATCAAATCCATGGACATTAGACTTAGCTAAGATAATTTTCCTGAACATCTTCATAGATGTGGAGTTCATTAGAGTTCTAGCCCGGAATTACCACCCTACTACCAGGTGTGTGAGGATAACAGATGGGTCACCATTGGTAATATTAAAAAAAATTGCAATCATTGAATGCTTCAATTTAAATAAACAGGCCCTCACTAAGGTTGACTTGCAAAAGAGTGAGGAAGAATATACTAGGTTAAGGAGAACACACATAAGTGATGAACTCCCCATATACATCAAAAGGGGTGTTAACAACAAGGTGATACCTATCTCCCCTTCTGCGACTGAACTGTTTGGTATACAAAATTTTCAGATTTATTTCAAGAAAACCTACTTTTCTTTCTGTCAAGTACTTGGGATAAATGCACAAGAACAAACACCAGTTAGTTTGACGATGATGGCTATGAGAATTCAGAACCCCGAGACAAACATTGAATATGACTTTGCCTCATATCTTCATAAGGCATTGCATGAAGGCTTCCTACAAGTCAGAGAGAACAAGGCCTCTATAACATTTAGGAACTATTATTTACTGTGTCACTTGATATTGTACTAGAAAAAAGATAGACAGACCAAAAGGATGTGTTTGGGTAAGGTTGATCAACACGGTAACTTGATTCCCATGCAACGATGGTGTTATACATGGGATAAAATATGCCAAAACTTTGGTTATGTAGTGTTCCATGATGAATTTATGTACAGAGGTATGAGAGTTCTTGGCCACTCATCACCAAGATTACACACACCTATACTACAACTATTGAGGCCCTTGGATTTGAAACTAGAACAAGGTCATACTCATAAATTTGGTGATTGGTTTTCTCTACAAGATGTAACAATAATCAAGATTTATGGGTTCCCACAAGCCCCACATATATTGCCAAAATTTGTTCCTCTTCGGCTATCCTTTTTAGAATTTATGTGGAAGATGTTGTGGATGGAAAAGGATGTCATGCAAAAACAAAAGAAGGGTACATTTCTATCTAACTTGACCACATGTAAAGAATTATCTGTTGGATATGAAACCCTTGAAGATTTACAACATTAGCTTAAAACAAGATATTCTTTGAGGCATGGAAGTGAAAGGGTTTTTGACCCTGAGGGCCATATGAATTTTATAAGATGAAAACTCCTCACAAAGGCCACAATCAATCATCAAGTGGATTATGAAGAGGATGTGATTAGAAACTACTTCACTCCCCAAGAGGTATATTAGAGGAAAATAAAATGGGAGACCATGATGAAGCTACAGGAAGAAATGAAGAAGAATAGTGACTTCTTGGGGTAATTTGTAGAAGAATCAGATCCTCTTAAGAGGATAAATTTGATATTTGATAAGTTTAATGAATTGTATGCAGCTAAGACTACAGTAGAGGAGAAGAGGCCCACCAAATTATCTCCCAAAAGAACAAGTGGTATTGTAATTTCAGAGCCATCTCCTAACACTATTTCAATATGTCATGTTCCTCAAGAATCACCTCCTAAACAAACACTTCCTAAGAAATAGAAGACACAAGAGCCACATAGATTGGTCTCCTATGAAATGAGCAAAAAAGTGGGAGATACAAAATAAGTGGCCAGTGTACTGAGGAGTTTGAAGGATGATGTTGAGGTAGCTGATCAACCAGCCCATGAAACTGAAGCTCATAAACTAGAAGCTAGAATTGATATCCATATGCAGGGAGAAAGGGAAATGCAGGATGATGAGAGGGAAATTACAACTCGCAAATTTATTGAAGATGATGATTTCATTAAGACGACTGAATTTAAGGATTTTTGGGTTAAAATGAAAATGAGAGAGTTTGAAGAAAGGGTAGAAACAAACAAGATGGGTATTGAAGAGTCTCAACATGATCAGATTATAGCTTAGAATTTCAATGAATGGAGAATTGATAATGTTGATATTATCCCACAAGAAGCTAATGATATGGTTTTGAAGAGTAATATACTCATTATCACATGTATGGAACCAAATAATATATTATTACTTGACCAAGTAAGAACACAATAAGACCCAATGATGATTGTTGAATTTGATTTTGATGAGGGGATAAGTGGTATAGGGTACAACCCTAAGATTGGGACCTTGGCATTTTGGGCCAAGCAAAGAAATACACAAAAACCAAGGTTGTTAGATGTGGTACAAGAGATGAGAGGAACGACTATGGTAAAAAAATTGAAGGAAACATATCCTTTATAAGCTACAACCATGACAATGCACTTGACCATGTTCACTCGAGCTGTTGTTAAGGAAATGGAAAACAAATTGACAGAATATGACAAGGAACATAAATTCTTAAATGATGAGGTAAGTAAACTATTCATAAAAAATGTAAGATTGAAAGAGAAATTGAAAGGAGCAAGGGCCTCATAGAGTAAAGAAATATAATTGTATCAACCTCCTACCACCCAATCAACTGATATAGATAGTGCATCCTTTGAAAAAATGAATGTACTAAGAAAGGAGATCGAAGAGTTGAAAAAATACAATAATGAAACCAAGGAGGGAGTGAGGGACTAGATCATCATCAATGTCTTGGAAAAAATCTTTGATCACAGGATCAAACTGATTGAGGGAAAATTGGAAAGTGTGTATGATTGCTACAATTCATTATCCCAAGTAATTGACCAAATGAAAGCCCATGCACTTATACTGGATTGTCTTTTCAAGAAGTGGTAGCCAATTCATCATACCTTGGTGACTTTATGCAGGGTATTATAGAGAAGTGTGGAAGCTCCTTCAACTTTGAATCCAACTGAGGAGATGGTTAAGATAGTTATAGATGAATCTCAATATATAAATGGAGAAGATCAGAAGATCAAAACAAGGATGCAATTATTTCATACATTGAAGAATTGGTTTGTGCCAAGGATGTTAAAGGATGATGACCAATTGAAAAATATCAGTGAATGGAGAAAGGAATTTGGAAAAATTGTTCTTGATTGCATTGCTCATGTACAAAAGGATGGTGAATTGAAATTCGATAGCCTCAATTTGATCATGGATGGAATAATAGCCTTGGATACCAGATATTATAAATTCATTATAGATGGTAGAGGGTTACTTGACAACAGATGGAGGAATCACCTAACAAATATATTAAAGATTCAAGAATACAAATGGCCTCATGACTACACTGTATACCAATGGGAGCAAAAGTATTTGGATCCTATAGAAGAATAGGGCCTTGAAGATGTTGCAATGGAAGAACCGAGCCTTCAAACACTCTTTGTATTGCAAGTGTTGCGGGATTGCAGGCTTCCAATAAATATTGTCTACTGTATTTGTTTTCTCTTAATTATGTTTTAACCAAAACTAATATTTAGTTTATACGAAGAGGCATGAATTTTGAAAAGATGCCATATTTTGTAATGGTATGAAGCTTGTTGCTTCTCTTATAAAAGAGAAACCAAGACCGAATTTTGATATCATCATCATAGGAATTTATAGAAACATATATGAGGAGACTTATATTGTAATATCTATTTGAAGCAATCAATGGAGAAGAAGATTTAATCTAGTGCTTGAATTCTGGTCTCAATTATTTGTTGATAATACTATGTATGATTGTATGGTTGTCTCTAGTTTAATATTTCTATGTTATTCAAATTAAGTATATCAAGTATATGTTTAATTTTTCAATACACACTTGTTTTCATTGTGTGATTTCTTTTAATTGTTTCCTTCAAGTAAGGATTAAATACCTTTAAATAAATCAAAGTAACCTGGAAGTCTTATTTGGATCAATAAGAAGAACCATATAATTGCATCATCGCACATCTATGCAAGCCATAGACTCTCATTGTGTGATGCAGAGAAGGGAGGAAAACCTTCAAACAATCACAAATTAATCCAACTCAATCAATCTTTTTGCTCTTACAACCCTAACTCAATAACTTTTCACAACTCCATCCTATTTCCCTTGTAGCATATCGAATAGGGAAATTTGTGCATATTTTTCAAAAGACTTTTCAAACCCACAAATTTTTTATCATTCTAGACACCCATTATGGTTTACTATAACATATATTACAATCTCATAGGGTCACTTTGGACCATCAACTCCAAAACTTTGCTGCAACGCTGCCCCTTAAGCCAATTAGGCCACTTTTTCAAAGCAACACCAACCTAAACCTCCTTCAAGACACAAAAATCTATTGGAGAACCTCAACCAAGTTACACAAGCCCTGAATCAACAATTTTCATGAAGAGAAACAACCACAAGTTCCTCAAAACACAAAACCCTTGTCTATGCCAATTTAGGTTGGGTTTTATAGCGGTTTATTGGAACTCAACACTCCACACCTTTTCTTACCTTTCCAACACCTCAAACACATTATAATATATCTGAAAATGCTCTCCAAACCATCTCCCAACCTTCACCATTGCATTTGAAGCAAACTCCATCACTTAACCATCAATTCCAAGCCAAAATTCATGTATTTACAACTAGGGAAGCAATCAAATTCCATCAAAACACCTTCCCTACTCTTAAAACCTATTCTAACATCTAAATCTACCCTAATGCACCCATTCCACCAAGTTACAAGCCTGTTCCTAGAAAAATGCTCACAAAATCCTTGAAACTTGATGAAATTTAGTCACACAAAAGCCAAAACATTCTTAACACATGTCTCTATCCAATTCAAAGCACCTTTAATAAAAAATCCTCAATACGGGTCTGTACAAAACCCTGTAACAACAGATTACCAGTAAAATGCAAAGAAAATAGTATTTTGTTATTGATTCCACTTCAAAAAACCAGCCTCTAACCCTTCCTTGAGCCTCTCTCAGGAATATTTAAACTTTTTTAAATTGAAAAACAACCAAATCAATTGACTCCAACCAACATTTAAGCTTATTGACTGTTGGGATTCTCTATTTTGCATTTTTTTGCACTTTTACAATATTGCATTTTTGACAACATTTGAAAATATTGACATCTTTTGCAAAAGGGACCTTACAAGACTCAAGTTACATCACCAATGGTCTATTATGACCTTATTTGCATAAAAAAAGACTCAAATCACCCTAAAATAGATTACATGACCTTATTCACAAAAAAAAAATGAACTTAGTGCCCCTACACCAAACACCTGACCAAAAAAAGATCTCAAGTCCCTTTGAGGACTAGATTGTATTAAATCATTCTTGATCATTCCACCTTGTTCTCCAAATGCTCCTTTTTCTGGTAAGCCTTTCCATTGGATCAAGTATTGAAGACTTGAATCATGCTATGCACTCTTGAACTGTTTACCACCTTGACATTGCTCCATCTTTACAAACTGACTTGTATGTTCTCTGACCTTCTTTTCATTTGGAAACAATGTGAAACATGTCTTCAAAACTATAAGCATAGCTTTTCCATTTGCATTTTGATATGTCTTATTCTTAACTCTTGTCACACACTTGAACTCACCCCTTTGGCCTTGCCATTCACCTTTCCCCTTTATCTCTTTCACCAAATTCTCTGGCCCAATAATCTTTGTATCATCAGGTTTATAAACCTCTGTCTTGAAATAAATTGACTACCCACAAACCTCGTTTGCAACCAAGGGAAAAAGGACTATCCCTATCATGATCTTGTCATGCCTTTCTAACCAATCTTGAGTCTTCACAAGTAATTCATCCTTGACATTCTCTTTATCTTCTTTTGAAACCAAATCATCTTCTTTTCCATCATACATTGAAGCATTCTCCAAACCTACTATCCTAGAATCTTCATCTTTTGTAGTGGCTGCACACTCTTCATTTTTTTCTTCCTCTAGCTTCAAAAACTCTTTCTTACCCAACATTATGACTTTTGTTGCCTTACCTTGTGCTTTATCATCCTCCTGCAATGGTGTTAAAGTGAAAGTGTTTCCATCCTTCTCAATTTGATAAGTATTGTGTCTCCCATCATAATTTTCATTCCTATCAAACTACCATGGTCTTCCAAGCAACAAATGACAACAATCCATAGGGAACTGGTGCAAGAGCACCTACAACCATAATGCAAAATTTGATTTGGTGACAATGTAGCAAGGTGAATTTGAGTGTTTATAGGTTAGTTTGGGGGTGATAAAGTTTTTTTTTTATGTTTAATAAGGTCTTTGGAGACCATATTTTATGTAATAAGTTGGTTTTTGGGTCTTAGGTATCAAATAGATAAAGGTTGCACAATAATGCAAAAATGTTGTTAACCAAATAGTTGTCAAAATGCAGTTTAGAGGGAATATTAAGGATCTTAGAATTTAAAAGTTGGTTATGTATGTTGGGTAGTTGAAACTTGGTGGGAAAATGTGTTTAAAGGATTTTGAAGGCTTTGGATTGGTTGTTGAAGATTGTATTGAGAGATTTTCCAACATAATACAACACATTTTCTGTCAATTTCATTGTAATTTTGAAATTCTTTGTAACTATACGGGCTTGTACGGAGTGCTAGTGCTTTTAAATTCATTACAAATTTTAATAGAATGTGTTAGCATTCCATTGCATCAATTGTAAGGATCTAATATCAAGTTTTGTGGGAGATTTTGTTCATTCTCTGTGACTAACTAGTAAAAACTAGTGAACTGCTGCTTTGTGATTTAATAATGTAAATGGCCATTCCTCTTACTCAATGATCCTTTTTTGCAGAGGAATGGCCTGTAAAAGGATAGTATAGGTGTTTACATGATTTAGGAAGCAAAATTCAATGAGTTGTGTTGTTTGGAGTCAAGCCCTAGGGTTGGTAATTGTGGTTTTCTATGTGTAAATTGAGGTTTTAAGAAAGGATTTGTCTAAATATTGATGGGAATGTCATTGTAAGGGTTTGAGAAGTTTGTACAGACATATTAGAAACTATTGGATACTTTGTTGAGGCTTGGAAAGCCCTGTAGATATGAATTTCATTAAAACCCTAGTGTATTGCATATAAGTGGAGGGTTCGTGAGATCAGTGTTGTAAAAAACTTGAATGTGGAAACAAATGTTGAAATTTGAAGTTTTGACACCTAACTTATGACTGTTTGATGAGTTTTTGTGAAGGGAAGATGATTAGGAGGGACCTCCTTTTTTAAATTGGGCTAATTAAGTAGCCCTAAAACAAGGCAACAATCTAAAGGTTTTTTGTTTTGTGTCAAAGTAATCGTGGTGAATCTATTGGGATATTGTGTGGGGTGATGTTATGAGTCTCAGAGGGTGTCTAGAAGGTATTTGAAAGGCCTTATCTAAAAGATATATCCATTGGTTGAGTTTTGAAGGCTAGAAGCCTATTGGTGAAAGCTTGATTCAAAGTGAGTGTTTAGAGATTCAAGTGTTGGTTGTTGTTTGTATCTGATCAGTTTGAGTTTGTTTGGGGTTTTCCACCACCTTCTATTGCATCAAAGTGGTATCAGAGCTTCAGGAACAAGATCTTTTGTTGGTGATTTCATTGATTTATTAGGTTGGAAGGTGAAGAGACAAATTGGTGAAGATTCCTCCTAAGAACGTTGGTGTTGCTAGAGAGTTGTAGGATCTGAAAGAGAAGCATGCCAAGCTTATGGAGTCACATAATATAGTATTGGCAAGGCTTACTGCCTTGGAGACAAAGAAAAGGAGAGATGAAAATGAAGAAAGTGAAACATAGGAAGATGATGAAGAATATGAGGATGTTGATGAAGAACTAGACCCTGAAGATTAGAGGACGGTGAAGATGCTCAAAGCAGTGAAAGGTGATTCTCATAAGGTAAAGGTTGATATTTCTGTGTATGGTGGTAATTTAAATGAAGAGGAATTGCTTGATTGGATTGCTACTATGGATAATTACTTTGAAAGTGAAGGAATTTCAGATGAGTAGATGGTGAAGGTGGCAAAAAAAAAACTTAAAGGTCATGCTCTTCTATGGTGGGACTATGAGCAAGTAGAGAGGAGAAAGCAAGGAAAATCAAGGATTACTTCATGGGATAAGATGGTGCAAAATTTGAAAGGTAAGTTTCTTCCAAAGGATTATGAAGTTAGAGGAAAAGCTTAAAAGGAGACAAGAGAAAGTAGTTAGAGGAAGAGGTGATACTAGTGCAAGAGGGAGAGGAACAATCCCTACATCAAAGCAGCCATTGGAAGAACAAGAAGGAGAAAACAAAGGTAAAGAGAAAGGTGTTGATACTAGAGGAGGTTTTAGGGGTAGAAGAAGGTTTAGTGTTGGTATAAGTTCTAATGATTTTGGAGGGAGATGTTATACATGCAATGAATATGGTCATCCATCTTGAAAATGTCCTGAAAGAGTTGGTAGTTCATCAAGTGGTGAAAAGAGAATTGATAGGAGAGCACAAATCATCCAAGAAGAAGAATGTGAAAGCAATCATTCTACAAGTTTGATAGCTACTCGTGAAATAGGGGAGATGTTGATGATGAGGAAGACAGTGTTGAAGGTAGCTAAAGAGGTAGAACCTTGCAAAGAAAGAGCCTCTTCAAAAATACATGCAAGTGCAAAAACAAGGTATGCAAGATTGTAATTGATTCTAGTTCAATAGAGAATATGGTGTCTATTGAGATGGTGAATAAGTTAAATTTCAAAAAAATATCTCATGAATTGCCTTATAAAGTTTCATGGTTAAGTGATGGAAAATCTTTGTTGGTAAATGAAAAGGTTGTGGTAGATTTCTAGATTAGAGGTTACAAGGATAGTGTTGTTTGTGATATTCTTCCTATGGATTGTTGTCACTAGACTCCTAGGTAGACCTTGGCAGTATGATAGGCATGCCTTGTATGATGGTAGAGAAAATACATACACTATAGTCAAGGATGGATGTTCTTTTGTTTTGACCCACTTGTGGAAGATGAAAAAGGTAAGGAAAAGGTAATAATGTGTGGTAGAAAAGAATTGATAAATGTTGTGAAGGAAGACAAAGAAATTGATGTTACAATCAGTCATAAGCCTGAGAATGTAGGGACAATAGGTATAAAGGTTGATACAAGGGTAAAGAAGGTGTTGACAGTGAATTGGAAAGAAAATGTCTTGGTGGGGGCCATTGAGTGTCCTATAGTTGAGAATAAGGGTGTGAAACAAATAGGATTTGTAGGTACAGTGAATGGTAATACTATCAAAACAATGATAAAAGATGCTAAAGGGATAGTAAAGAAAGAACTAATGACAGAGGTGAAAGGACAGGGTGTTCAAGAACTCAAGGGAAGATGTAAGAATGAGGATGAAACCAAGGTGAAGTCAGTTCCATGGAATACTAATAATTGTTTTCTTGCAGGTGTGCAAACAAGGATAACATCAGGTTTTGAACAAAGAATGGAAAGAGGGAAGACATTAGGTATGATGATAGACATAAAAAGTTATTCAAATGCAAATGCATTCAAAGGTGTAGGACAAATTGCAAGAGAACAATGCATGGAATAGTGGAAGGAGATTATGGATCAGAGGAACATATATGAAGGATGGTGGAATTGGTACCATCCTTAACTCATGAGGCATGAGTTTTTTCCAGTGGGGTTGTATGGCGCAAGAGCACCTACAACCATAATGCAAAATTTGATTTGGTGACATTGTAGCAAGGTGGATCTGAGTGTGTCTAGGTTAGTTTGGGGGTGATAAAGTTTTTTTTTATGTTTAATAAGGTCTTTGGAGACCATCTTTTATGTAATAAGTTGGTGTTTGGGTCTTAGGTGTCAAATAGATAAAGGTTGCACAATAATGCAAAAATGTTAACCAAATAGTTGTTAAAATGCAATTTAAAGGGAATATTAAGGGTCTTAGAATTTAAAAGTTGGTTATGTACATTGGGAAGTTGAAACTTGGTGGGAAAATGTATTTAAACTCTTTTGAAGGCTCGGGCCTGGTTGTTGAAGATTGTATATAGAGATTTTCCAACATAATACAATGCATTTTCTGTCAATTTCACTGTAATTCTAAAATTCTTTGTAATTGTACGGGCTTGTACGGAGTGATAGTGATTTGAAATTAATTACATATTTTAATAGCATGTGTTAGCATTCCATTACATCAATTCTAAGTATCTAATATCAAGTTTTGTGGGAGATTTTGTTCATTCTCTGTGACTAACTAGTAAAAACCAGTGAACTACTGCTTTGTGATTTAATAATGTAAATGGCCATTCCTCTTACTCTATGATCCTTTTTCTTAGAGGAATGCCCTATAAAGGGATAGGATAGGTGTTTACATGATTTAGGAAGCAAAATTCAATGAGTTGTGTGGTTTGGAGTCAAGCCCTAGGGCTAGTAATTATGTTTTTCTATGTGTAAAGGGAGGTTTTAAGAAAGGATTTGTCTAAATATTGATGGGAATGTAATTGTAAGGGTTTGAGAAGTTTGTACAAACATATTAGAAACTGTTGGATGCTTTGTTGAGGCTTGGAAAGCCCTGGAGATATGACTTTCATTAAAACCCCAGTGTATTGCATATAAATGGAGGGTTTGTGAGATCAGTGTTGTAAAAACCTTGAATGTGGAAACAAATGTTGAAATTTGAAGTTTTGACACCTAAATTATGACTGTTTGATGAGTTTTTGTGAAGGTAAGATGATTAGGAGGGACCTCCTTTGTTAAATTGGGCTAATTGAGTAGCCCTAAAATAGGGTAGTTTAAAGGTTTTCTATTTTGTGTCAAAGAAATCTTGGTGAATCTATTGGGATGTTGTGTGGGGTGATGTTATGAGTCTTAGAGGGTTTCTAGAAGGTATTTGAAAGGCCTTCTCTAAAATATATCTCCATTGATTGAGTTTTGAAGGCTAGAAGCCCATTGGTGAAAGCTTGATTCAAATTGAGTGTTTAGAGATTCAAGGGTTGGTTGTTGTTTGTATCTGATCAGTTTGATTTTGTTTGGGGTTTTCCACCACCTTGTATTGCATCAAAAACACATCACAAAGTATTTTTTCCTTATATCCACCAATGCTAAACTCAACCAAAGCTTTCTCATTAACCAAGATAGATTGATCATTTTTCAGTGAAGATACTTTATAAGGTGTTTGATGAGGAATCTTTTCTAACTTCAGTTTATCAACCATTTCTATTGAAACCATGTTATTAGTACTCCCTGAATCTATGAAAACTTTACATACCTTTCCATTGCACTTGTAGGTGGTCTTGAAAAGTGTTCTTATTTGAGTCATCTCCTTCTCCTTGGATGCTTTAAGTAGTGTTCTTCTCACCATCAATGATTCCCTAACTTTTGGAGAATCAAGTTGATGAGGAGAATGAATGCTCTCACAATCTTCCTCTTGTACCAACTGTACTCTTTTATCACCACCACTTGATGTAGAACCTTGTTTATCAGGACACATCCATGCTTGATGCCCAAAATGATTGTAATGATAACATCTACCTGAAAATGTACTTGAACCTCTACCTTCACCAAATATTCCTCTGAAACCTCTAAAGCCACCTCTTTGATTAGGCACTTGGTCTTTTTTTTTGCTTGCATCTTCTTGTTCTTCATAGGAATGTCTTGTACTTCTTCGTCTACTAGTGTTTCCTCTGCCTCTTCCTTGCCTTTCTTATCTTCTTTTTAGTTTATCTTCTACCCTAGCAGCCAACTAAAAACATTCCTCAACTGATCTAGGTGTAGCCAAACTCAATTCATCTTGAATTTGAAATCTCAACCCACACATATACCTTGCAATCTTTTCTTATTCATTTTCAACATGAATAGCCCTAATACTTAATTTGTGAAATTCTTCTATATATGCCATGACATCTTTATCTTTCTGCTTTAAACTTTGCAACTTCTTGAAATTTTGTATAGCATGATCTCCTGGCAAGAACTGACTCTTTATCTTTGACACCATCCTATCCCATGAGCTAATTTTTGCTTTCCCCTTCTTCACTCTTTCCTCTTGAACATAATTCCACCAGGTAAGAGTAAGACCTTTCAACTTAGTTTTAGAAAACTTTACCTTTTGTTCTTCAACAACCTCCTTGTACTCGAAGTAGTTATCCAGTGCATCTATCCAATCCAATACCTCTTCAACATCCAACTTTCCACTATACATTGGAACATCTATTTTCTTACCAGAAGCATCTCCTCTAACATCCTTCAGCATTTTCACCATCCTTCTCTCATTAGGATCCAAATCATCACCTTGGACTCTTCCACTTGGAAATTTTTCATCCTCACCCTCTTCCTCTTCCTCTTTGTCACTTTCCTCTTCGGTGGCCTTTCCTCTTCTTTGTTGTGTCTCTAGTGCTACAAACTTGGCTAAGATTGCTTCTTGTGACTCCTTTAACAACCTTATCTCCCTAGCAAGAACTCCACTTCCTTTAGGAGGCATCTTGATCCTTCAACTTCCAATCTTTCTCTTCTTCAATCTTCAACTTTTCACCTTCAAAAGATCTAACACCTATGCTCTAATACCAATTGATGTAGAGTAGGGAGGAAAAACTCCAAACAATCACAAATTAATCCAACTCAATCAATCTTTCTACTCTTGCAACCCTAACTCAACAAATTTTCACAACTCCATCCTATTTTCCTTGTAGCATATCAAATAGGGAAATTTGTGCATATTTTTTAGAGGACTCTTCAAACCCACAAATTTTTTATTATTATAGACACTCATTATGTTTTACTTCAACATATCTTAAAATCTGATAGGGTCACTTTGGACCATCAACTCCAAAACTCTACTGCTACGCTGCCCCTTAAGCTAATTAGGCCACTTTTTGAAAGCAACATCAACCTAAACCTCCTACCAGACACAAAAATATATTGGAGAACCTCAACCAAGTTACACAAGCCCTGAATCAACAATTTTCATCAAGATAAATAACCACAAGTTTCTCAAAACACAAAACCCTTGTTTATGCCAATTTAGGTCAGGTTTCATAGGGGTTTATTGAAACTGAACACTCCACACATTTTCTTACCTTTCCAACACCTAAAAACATTATAATATGTATGAAAATACTCTCCAAACCATCTCCCAACCTTCACCATTGCATTTGAAGCAAACTCCATCACTTAACCATCAATTCCAAGCCAAAATTCATGTATTTACAACTAGGGCAGCAATCAAATTCCATAAAAACACCTTCCCTTCTCTTAAAACCTATTATAACATCTAAATATACCCTAATTCACCCATTCCACCAAGTTACAAGTAGTTCTACCAGTGGAATGGGTGATTAATGCATTTTGATCACTTTCAAACCTTCAAACAGGGTTTATAGACCCGTTCCCAGAAAAATGCTCACAAAATCCTTGAAACTTGATGAAATTTAGTCACACAAAATCCAAAACATTCTTTACACATGTCTATATCCAATTCAAATCACCTTTAATAAAAAAATCCTCAGTACGAGTCCGTACAAAAGCCTGCAACAACAAATTACTAGTAAAATGCAAAGAAAACAGTATTTTATTATTGATTCCACTTCAAGAAACCAGACTCTAACCCTTCCTTGAGCCTCTCTTAGGCATATTTAAATTTTTTACTTCAAAATACAAGCAACTCAACTAAATCCAACCAACATTTGAGCTTCTTGACTATTGGGCTTCTCTATTTTGCATTTTTTTGCACTTTTACAATATTGCATTTTTGACAACATTTGAAAATATTGACATCTTTTGTAAAAGGGACCCTACAAGACTCAAATTACATCACCAATGGTCTATTATGACCTTATTTTCATAAAAAAAGACTCAAATCACCCTAAAACCTATTACATGACCTTATTCACAAAAAAAATGAACTTGGTGCCCCTGCACCACTATGCCAAATAATTAGAGTTGCAGCCAGAAGTAAGACACATATATCACCCACATCTTGAATCCATTGCCCAATAGGAATAGGAACTGATCAATTTGACTTAAAATATTATTTCACAACACATCATTCATATATTTCTAGTTTTTAGTGCTAGTCAGACCTAAGAGATCATTTCTTTGTTTGTAATGAGAAGGCTTAGTTCACCTAATGTTAAGATATCTATATGTATTATTAAATCACAAATGTTCATTATTGATATTCAAATTGTTGATTACATTGAATTTCACATATTTCAAACTCAAAGAATTAATTCACATTGCATAACTAATAACTAGATGTTGATAGATGAAAAAATGTAAAACATTGTAGAATAAGAGACAAAAACTATTTTTTTATTAAATAGTTCATTGCCTTATTGCTATGGCTAAAAGCGGAAAACAAGTGCTTTCAAACAAGCTATGGATTCTTGGAAAAATATATCAAAGCACAATATTAAGCAATAACATAGATAAGGCAGTGAACTAGTTGAAAAAATGCCTCAAAGAAATGTGGTCTAATGGTGATGGAATGATATGACAATCCATAACAATTCGCTTGTCATGGAATTCGTCATGGCATTCCATCACCATGAGACCACATTTATTTGAGGCATTTTTTCCAAAGTTCATTGCCTTGTCTATGTTACCATATTTTTCATACATGTCTAACAAAGCATTTTATCAAACAGTTCACTAACTTTCTACTATGGCTAAAAGCCTAAAATAGGCGATTTCAAACAAGCTATGGATGCTTGTAAAAAATATATCAAAGCATAATAGTAAGCAACAAGCTATGGTCTCATGGTTTTTTTTGGCACGAAAATCAGTGTGATTTTATTTGCATTTTTTTGTAGGTTTTAAATGCATTTTTTTGGAAATTTTGCTATTTGAAATGGGAAAAAATCTCTGTGGTAGTTTTGTGCATGTTTTAATTGTAGGATTCTCAGAGTTAGTGAAAAAGGTCATGTGAAGGAATTGAAAAGATTTGTAGATCCTTTGAATTATACCTATACTGTGCAATGACATTGAATCATTTAGTAAACAATTTTTTCTTCACAGGGCAGCATTTTCTTGTAGAACAGTTGTATATATGTATTTTATGTAATTACTGGTTCTTTGCTTCCTTTTTGTTGTTTGTTTGTTGTTTATTTCTTTCTTTGTTTCCTTTGTTGTTTTGTGTCTGTTTTTTTCTTCTTCTTTGGGGATTCTCTTTTCTTTTTATCTTAAAACATTGGGGTTGTTATTCAAAGAATGTTGTGGGCACTAGGAGAGAAATTGGTTTAGGCATTTTTGGGCATATGTGTTGAAAGATTTTGTTCTAAAGCTCATGCCTTATGGTCATTTTAGCATGAGTCTGAAGGTTATTAGGAGTAAGGTATATTGTAGATAACCTCCTGAACTATCATTGAAATCTGTCACAAAATATATAAAACATCCGACTATAAAGTGCCTATTCATCTGAGGGTGATTATATCTTCGATTCAAGTGAAAAATCTATTTCCCCAAAACTGCAATGGGATCCACTGTAGTTTTCAACCCAAATATCAAACTATTAAAGTCTTTGTATTGAGGAGGTTTTTGAAAAGAATTTTCACAAGTAAGGCTTGTAAAAGAAATAAGAAAAAGAGAAGCACTAAGATAAAACGAAAACTCAATACAAAATGGGTAATTCAAGTATCTCTATCGGGGTTATGGACACCTGACTGGCAATAGAGCAATTCTTTGAGAGAACTAGAAGTATCTCCTTTGGGGCTATGGACGCTTGACTGGAAGCAGAGCAATACCTAGGATTTCATTGCACGACAGTTGAAGGACTCAACCCATGTAGTTTGGATCGTAGATATAGTTGTTTAGGTGTGGAGAAAGCTCAAATAAAGAAGGATGCACCATAAGCATGCAGACACTCAGATTCAACCAGTAGTTTATGTTGGTTCTACATCTGAGATTCTAGCTCAACTTTACTTAAATATTCTGATCACACTTAAGTTAACATGTCTCATGAATTATAAGTTTTGGGGTGATTGAATTCTTCAATATCTTAAAAATGGGTAAACCATTTTTCCCAGCCGAGTCGCCATTTGTTATGCCTTGCATAACCACCCCATTTTATTTTATTTTGGAACAAAATGGGTCCCCCTTTTCTTTTGTTTTGGTCATCTTTGGTTGTCTGGTTGGGTCTTAGGAGTTCTTTGTTTTTGCTCCTAAGTCTGTCTTTTGTTCTATCAGAGGTGGGTCCGGAACCAAATCTAGACATGGAACTATTTCAAGGTTTCTAGTTTGGATATGGTTCCGATTTTGACTTTGCCTTTTGTTTTGTTTCATTTTTGTTTTTTTGGTTGTTTTTGACTAACACTTGGGTTGGTCCGTCCTCCTGTTTATTGGTCGTTTCCTTGTGTTTTGTTTATTTTCTTGTGCGGGATTGGAACCAGGATTGGAACTCACATGGGAAGTTTCATGTTTCCATTTTTTGTTCCCGTCCCGACTCTGCTTCCGCTCTTTTTCTTTCTTGCTTTCTTTGTTGTTTGGGTCGGGTCTGGTGTTCACACCGTGTCTGGCTTCCTTTGTTCTTGTGTTTTTCTTTTCTTTTTGGTTGGGACCGGATCCGAACCTAGAATTGAACTTCAAACTTTGTGAAGTTCCATTTCAGTTTTGTCTCTGCCCCTGTCTTCGTTTATTGTTTTCGGTCGGTCTTTTTGTCAAGACCAGATACGGGGTTGGAAATGAAATATGGAACTTTGTGTAGTTTCTCTATTTTGTTCCCGACCCGGCTCTGCATCCGCCTTACCTTTTGATGTTCTGTGGACTTGACTTACCTGTCTGTTCGCATCGTTGGCTTTGTCCCTGAGCTACCACATTTATGGCATTAAATGCAGCCTGTTGGCATGCGTGAATTATTGATTAAAGGTTTAATTATGCTTAAATTGCCTCATTGTTATTATTATGCGAATTGTTTATGAAAATTACAGCCAGGAAAGTCTCGAGAGAATTGATTTGATCACGGGGGTGAATTGCAGAGTGAAGCTTGGAAAATTTATGGTCAATCCTAAGGAACGTTTTGAGGTAGGTTTCTTTTGTTTTTCTTTCTCCCGTTTTGCTCTTTCGCTTGTGTTGTTTTAGTGTATTCACAGGAGGGTTTATTCTATGATTTTTTTCGCTTGGTTGGTGTTTGTTTATGTTCTTTTTGTTCTATTTGCTTGTTTCTTTCTTTTCCATTATGTTCCATTTCGTTGGGTTTTTTTTTTCGTTTTTCATTTTTGCTTTGTTGTTTGTTCTATTGTCGCTTTTGTGACAGGTCCGTTTTGTCATGCTCTGGTTTGGACTAGGGTTTTGATTTTGAAGGGATTTCCTTGCTTGGGTAATGAATTTCATTTTTTTTGGGACCCTGTTCTGGTTTTCTCATGTCGGTTTTGGGTTATTCGTACAGGTTTCTCGTTGTGCCCTAGTTTTTGGAAATGATGTATCAAGCGAATTAGGGTTTTCCAATATAACCCTTTTTCATGGTTTTAATGACTTTTGTACGCAGGAATTGTTATGGTTAAGCTGAGCTATTTCTAGTTTCCTTTGGGGCCCATGTGACCTAGGGTTTAGGGTTCATATGACCGCCTTGTTTTGAATACTCTTCATTTGTTGCAATTATTCCACTCCCATTCATTATTACGATGGCTATCTTTACTCTAGCCGAAAGCGGATCCAAAGAGGAAGTTGAACTTGGTAGCTAAATTTTGTTTATGGTCCGATTCTCATTCTCGTCCCACCTCCGACCATGTTTTGGTTCTGTTCCAGTTTCGATCCCAGCTCTGCCACATGTAAGAAACATTATCTATGCCTAATACTTCTACAGTTCCACCTCCGATAAAGGCATAGTTTGAACAAGTAAATGTTATCTTAGGAGGATGGAGTAGTGATTATATGATTGACTAATTTAGATGCTTTGTTCATCTAATATAGGGAATTGATGTAGGTATTAAGAAATGTCGAGAGCATCAAATGAGGCCTCTCAAAGGAGCCAGCCAGGTGAAACTTCATGGCAAGGAGTTAGGCCAAAGAAGATCAAAGTGGAATAGCTCCCATATACCTTGAGGTGTAAGCATAGGGAGGCCGTCCTCACAGCTAGCAAAATTGACTCCGACTGGACTGATATTACCGACACCAATTTGGGTCTTTTTAACTATGAGGAATTGCATGAGGAGACATTCACTGAGGAGTAGGTCACAAGAAGGACAAAAAGGATTGTTCATTCCGGGTTGGCACATGTGGCACTCTTCCCTCTATCTATCCAATGTCTGGTGTTGATTCTTGCAGTAGCTAGAGCATACAACCCTGCTACTAGGCAGTGTGTGGATGTAAAGGGTAATGTCATTATTGACTTCATGCCTCAAATGATCAAATTCCTATTTCATATACCTAGTCGCAAGAATCCTAAACAATTAAACGAGGCAGAGGCTCTGAAGCTTTACAATGATAACAAGGAGAGGAATAGATTTCATATGAATAAGACTTGGATGAGGGTAGAGAAGAAGTCTCTGACCAAGCTTCTAGACCAGCCTAAGAGGGTGGAATTTAGTAAAGAAATTGGAGATATAATCATGTTCCTCTCTAGGGTGTTTGGTAAAAGGGATGCTTCGCTATTTAAAGAATGGATGTTTCCTTTCATTCAAACTATTTTGGATGGGAGGAAACAATTTGACTGGTCTATGATAGTATCAGACAACATTCACAATTAGATGATAAAAGTGAGAGAAACCAAGCGTTTCTTTATGACCTCCTATGTAGTTTATGCAGCTACCCGTGTGGGAATTTTTCCTGGACTTCAAACAGTAGGTATATTGGGGGAAGCCCAAGGACAAAAGAAAGTGTGGGAGTATTATAACCAGCTCACCTTGTAGGCATCAAAGCAACATTATAGAAGGGTTAATGATGCCTTTCTTTATGTCATTATTAGCAAGCTTAATGGGGATGCAGGGTATAGGCTTAGTAGGGAGGCAATGGCTTTTGTGAATGAATGGGGACATTGGTTTATCCAGTACCCCACATTCACCTATTTTAGGTTAGCAAGCTTTGATGGTCACCCCCATTTTCTACCTAGATGTTGTGGTGATAGGATCATTTTAATGGAGTTTATTTATTAAGCCTTGGCTGTGAATTTCCAGTTTAGCAACAAGCACAAGACTGGGTGCCATAAGTTTCCAATGAAGCTAGGGGCCTTTTGCTGTCCACACATTCAGGCAGCTAAGATTGTTTGTGATGAGTTAGTTTATTTGAAGTTGGGCTTGTACACGGCCAAGAAATACTATCACCCCAAACATAAGATGAGGGCTTTGCTTCCTAGTGTCTTTGAGAAGCATTTTAATCTATTGGAGGATTTTTGGGAGGACTTGCAAGATGAGTATGATCTTAGGAAGAAGAATTATGAAAGGATACCTATCCCACTTATGGTTGAGTTTGGGATAAAGGAAGACATTCCAAAAGCATTGTCTGATGATGGGATTGTTCTGGATCCCAAGTATGATGCAGGCAAGATTGGTACTAAAGATCTTGATCCAATAGATTGGAATGTTGAGGAGACAATCGACATAAAGCAGATTGCAAGACCGGTGCTAGACAGGAGTATTCAATGGGTGAGTTTGAGGACTAATCAGGCTGAGGCTACATTGTCCAAGAAGAGGAAGGCTGCAAGTACCACCCAAGGATATAAAAGGGAAAAGAGAAGGATGGAACCTAAGGATCCTTTAGAGTTTATGCCTTCTAGTGCACAAGGTGAGGAGGTGGTTCCTCAAGATTTTCCAGAGGTACAGGAAGATGAAACAACTGCGGAGGTGGGTGTTTCTGCATCTACTATAGTGGAAGCACCTACTCAGCCCTCTGATGCATAAGAATTGGGCCAAGAATCACCAAAGGGAGCTCTCCATAGTGAAGAAGAAGTTTTAAAGAAAATGGAGGGTCAAATTGAGATACATAATATAGAAACAGATTCAGAAAAGACTGCATCTGATAAAGAGCATCCGACATTAACATCTTTTGATATGATAGATGATGCAGGGACTGAGCATGTATTGACTGAGGAAGATCAATGGAAACTCTTTGAAGAGGAAAAAAGAGAAGTTGATGCTAAGGCACAAACTGAGGCATCAGCTAAGCAACAGGAAGAGGATGCTAAGGCACAAGCTAAGGTATCAGCTAAGCAATAGGAGGAGGAGGCCAATGCACAATCTGAATTGGCAGTCAAGCAGAAGGAGTCGGAAGATAAGGTCAAGGCTAATAAATTGGCTCAACAACAACAACAAAAGGAGCAGGAGCTCAAAATTCAAGAAGAAAGGGATAAGTTGATAATGCAACAGAAAATTCATGACCTTGAGGAGGAAAAGGCTTAGCAAAGAAGAGAAAAAGAAGCTATTGAAGCTAAGCTCAAAGAACAAGAAGAAGCTTATAGGAAAAAGGAAGAGCAAGAACGTTTGAAAAGGGAAAAGGAGGTTGTTGAGATTGTTGAACATGCGAAGAAGTCCAAGGAGGCATGGGAATATGTTGAAGAGCTGAAGAAGCAGCAAGATCAAATGTTGGAAAAGAAGAAAGAGGAAGAGGAATGTTTAAAGAAGGAGCTGGAGGCTAAGAGGCTGCAAGATCAAAAGGATAAAGAGGAAGCAGAAAAGTTAGCACAAGAAAGGGAGCAAAGTGATTAACAAAATGTGCAAGAAGTTGATTCTCAACCAAGGCTTACATTGTTGTAGCCTTTCTCTTCCACTACTGTTGCTTCTTCTTCAGCCCAGGAAGCCACTACTCCTATTGCTCCTACTTGGTTAAAACTAGACTTAGAGAGAAAACAAGTTAACCAACCACAACCGTTGAATTGGGAAGAAATGATGAAATAAATTGGGAAAGAGAAACCTAAGAAGAAGGCCTGGGTTCTTCACTCTACTAGGCTCACTAATGCTGGAGCGATCATTGTTGAATGTGTCGTACCTGTAATGGAGAAGAACCGTGATGATATGAAAATCACGGATTATCAATTGGGGGCAGTGAATTTGGGAAAGCCTATGAGAAACCAACAGATGAGTTTGATTGACATTTTGGCCTCTTCAAAAAAATCCCGGATGATTAAAGATAAGCAAAGAAAGGATGAGCTTAAGGCTCAATTGGATCAGCTCCATGGTTTCTTGAAAGATGTTTCAAGTCCCATTTCTCAACAAGTTGCTCTTCCTGAATCCCCAGTTTTGTTAACAAAAAGGGAAGTAGATGATTTGATTCAAATGAAAGGAAAAGTAGGGATGATGGATAAGTGGTTGGATAAGCTCAACCAGGGGGTTGATGATGTTCTTGTTGAGGGTTCTAAGATTCATAAAGCTGCTCTTGAATTAGCAGAAGATCTAGACCAGCGGGCTAAGGATTTAGACAAGCAGGATGATGAATATAAGGAATATGTTAAAAGGATTGAAGACGTCAGCAAAGTGCCCAAATCCACCTTGATAGAATATTCAATTCTTGAGCTTGGTAATGAAGATTTTGTGGAAAAGATTGTAAGCATCATAAGATACAAGTCTAGGGCTATGCATGGACATCAAGAAGAAGTATGAGAAATGAGTAAAGACTTGAATCAATAGATGATTGAGTTAGAGGTGGTTGTAGCTATTTTAATCAACTTATATTCCTCCAATAAAGAAGGCATGTCATTGGATAAACTAAGGGAGAGATGGAGGAGTAGGTTTGAGGAGATTATGCAAAAGGGAGATGATGGGGAGAATTTATTGTTGGATCAATTTATGGATATCCGAGAGGAGGTAAGAATTGCTAGAAAGGAGCTAATTAAGTTAAAGGAGATGCAAAAGTTGGTTTCTACAGAATTTGAAAGAATTAAATTTGAAGGTGATTGGTTGGATGGGCCGGATTTAAGTACTCTTCAACAGATATTCTCTAGTTACGATGAGTACATCCTTGAGCATTCAGTGCAAAAGTGACTGACTCTTTGCGTCATACTCCATTTGCTCTTCTCTTTTTGTGGATTTTGACGTAAGTTCAACTTTGAGTCCGATCCGTGGGTTTCACTTCCTTCTTGGGGTATCATATTTCCTTTTTTGTACAACGAAGTGATCAACCTTGAAAACACAGGTTCTTGAGTCTACTTCTGTGCTCAGTTTCAACTCCATGAATTGTGGATCTTGATTGATAATTGAGAAATTCGTGCATGTGGCACCCTATATGTATTTTTAGAATCTACTTTGTAAAGGTTGTCTAATGGAAGAAAGATCAGCCACCTAATGATAGAAGATAGAAACTAGATATAGGATTTCAATGTTTTAGAAAGATACTTTAAAAGGTTCAGTAAAAAGGCTTGATTATTTTACAGTTTTCATACGTTTTCATGTCATTATTTTCAAAGTTTGGATCCATTTTGATAAGGTTAATGGTACATGATCAATCCATACGCCAGTGATTTTGCTGTGCTTAATTGTTCCTTATTTGATGAAAGTTAATAGAAGGAAATGGATTCAAGATCATATCATTGAATTATCTGTGAATTAAATTGTTATTGTATTCATTTGATTTGTGTTTTGGATGATAAGTGGGTGATTTGTTTGAAGTAAGTTTGGTGATTATTGATGGTATTTGAATTAGCATTATGGATGTATGTAGTAGCATAGTTTATTCTATGGATTGCATCTTGCTATAGTTGTGGTTAGTTGGAATAAACACTCATTATTAATATGCATGTCTGGATGTGTAAGAATTTTACTCACGTTTCTTTGATTTAAAGCTTTGTTTCATCTTTTTTTCTTTTATTTAAAACCCCCCAAACATAGACTACTTGATGTTATGCATTCTTGTTCTTTGTTACTAGCAAAGACCCCTTGAACATTACAGTTATATTAACCACTGAGTGAAGTCAGCATAATTGAGAACCAATTACCAAGACCTTGGGAGTTAGATCTCCATGTGTTATCTTTCTCTTTCAGGAGAAATAGAATAGTAATATATTGTTTAGTGTTGGTGTGTTGTTTTGACCATCAACACTACCCTTGCTAAGGATATATATGGCCTACATATTTTAAGCTCTCATAGTTCTCAGGGTGGACCTCCAAAACCTTTTCAAAATTTGAGAGAGAACTTTTAAGATCTCCCATCTTCAATTAAACATATCCACAAAATCATGTGGTCTTTGGCTTTCCTTGACTGATGCCATGTAGTAGCGACCAATGGTGTCACTTAGTTCATTTGTGCATACTACATATCTTAATTGATTTTCCACTACTTTTAATATAACTCTCCACCAAAACCATACCCACTAAGTGAGGTCACTTAGTATATTTAGTTGGGGGGAGGAGTATTCCTTAGATTTCTTGGTTTTTAAAAACTCTCTACAAAACCTTTCTGTTGTTTTCCTCCATTTTCAAAAGACACAAAGTTCAAAGGAGAGGAAAGGGTTCTCAAAAGCTAAATTGAAAGGTGAATTTGAATAAGAACAATATTCTAGCATGCTCTAAATCAAATTCAGAGGCACTATTAAAATTCCAAGACTTTGCAACAAGTTCTTTTACCTTATCACCAAAAGCATTATCCTTTGAATCTTTATCTGTTTCTACCGTTATCCAACTAAAAGAAATTCTACTATGATAGAATATTGTTCTTATTCAAATGCACCTTTCAATTTAGCTATTGAGAACCCTTTCCTCTCCTCTGAACTTTGTGTCTTTTGAAAATGGAGGAAAACAACATAAAGTTTTTGTAGAGAGATTTTAAAAACCAAAAAATCTAAGGAATAGCCCTCCCCCAAACTAAAGATACTAATTGGCCTCACTTAGTGGGTATGGTTTTGGTGGAGAGTTATATTAAAAGTAGTGGAAAATAAATTAAGATATGTAGTATATGCAAGTGAACTAAGTGACACCATTGGCTTCTACTACATGGCATCAATCAAGGAAAGCCAGAGGCCACATGATTTTGTGGATAGGTTCAATTGAAGCTTGGAAATCTTAAGAGTTCTCTCTCAAATTTTGATAAGGTTCTAGAGGTCTACCCTAAGAAATGTGAGAGCTTAAAAGTTGTAGGCCATATATATGCTCAACAAGGGTAGGAAAATAAGGCTTTGGAAATTTTAAGAAAGGAAACTTGCATAGATCCACATGATGCGCATGCATTTATCAATATAGGTAAGTTATTAATATCATCAGACCCTAGTGCATCCTTAGATTCTCTTAAGACAAAAAAGTCTCTTCTGAAGAAGAGTAGAGAAGAAGTATCCATTCAATTGTTAAACAACATTGGGGTTCTTAATTTTGAGTGTGATGAACTAGAGTTGGCTCAACAAACTTTTATGGAGGAATTAGGAAATGGCATTTGGGTTGAATTCATAAATAAAAGCCCTGGTGTCAATTCTACAGTTTTTCTTGTGCTCTTTAAGGATATGGAATTCTTCCATTGACTAGAAGAAGGTGGTGTTTCACTTGAGTTACCATGGGATAAATTCACAACACTATTTAATCTTGCTAGGTTGTTTGAACAACTACATGATACTGAAAAAGAAAATCTTTTATACATGCTAATATTATTCAAATTTCCTGATTATGTGGATGCATATCTACGTCTTGCAGCCATGGCTCAGGCTTAGAATGAGATCCAACTAAGCCTAGAATTGATTGGGGATGCACTTAAGGTGGAAAACAAATCATCAAATTATTTATCTATGCTTGGAAAAATGGAATTGAAAACAAATGATTGGCTTTAAGAAAAAGAAATAATTAAATCTACAAAAAATGAATCAGATGCAAATAATTCTTATGTTGACATTTCACTTGGAAATTGGAATGATTTTGTAGCTTTTCACAATGAGAGGAGGGATCCAAAGGTGGAGGCACAACATCTTGAGAAGGATAGAGAACTGCATTGTAAAGTGTTGGCACAAAGACCAGGAAATATTTATGTTGCAAATGGGGCAACCATTATGCTTGTTGAAAGGGGTCAATTTAATATTGTAAAGGAAATTTTTACACAGGTACAAGAAGCTGCAATAGGAAACATCTTTGTTTAGATGCCTGATGTGTAGGTAAATCTAGCACATGTTTGCTTTGCACAAGGACAGTTTGCGCTTGTAGTGAAAATGTATCAAAATTGTTTGAGGAAATTCTATTTTGGCACTGACACCCAAATTTTATTATATTTAGCTCGAACACATTATGAAGCAGAAAAGTAGCAAGATTGTAAAAGAGCATTATTAAGAGTAGTAGATTGTAACTATGGTAAGTTCCCAATAAAAAATCTATAGATTTTATGTTTAATGTAATAAGGGTTTTGAATTACCTTTGAATTCGCTACAAAGGGCATCCCCAAATCCAACTTCACTACAGAGGGCCTCACCAAATTCAAATACTTTGCAACAAACACTGAAGTCCTTTCTTTCCTTTTCAAAATTCTCCAGGTCCTCTCCAAACAATCTTTATCGCCCATGCAAGTAGTTGTAACTCAAATCGTGTCAAAATGAATAATGAATCATGTGTCCATGCAAGTAGCCTCGGTGTAGTTTTCAAGTACTTCTAGGCTAAACGTGAATAATGAATTAGGCGCAATACACTCCGGACAATCATTTCCCCACATTTTTTTAAAAAATTGTCTAATTTGTATTCGCGTGACTAATTGTTTAGTCATTTTTATTTGTGTGACTAAATAATTTTTTACTCAATGACCAAATTAGTGATTTATTTACTCATTTATAGTTGTGTTGCAAAAAAATAGTAGAATTCAATCATTTTTAGTTGTTGTGACTAAAATTTTTAGTCACCTAGTCATTTATTTTCCAAATTCTACTAGTGTCAAGAGGTTAAAATGAATCATGATAATTTCCAATCTATGGGAAACCATATCTGGCCTAGGGAAGATTTATTTATTAGTGAAGAACATGGCAACTCTAGAGGGATTTTGATTGTGGAATCCGTTGGTGGCTTCTAGCTCCCTATTGTCTCTCTCTGTCAGCAGTTTTCTTGTTAAATTTAATAACTCTTCTTGCTCCTGGGTCCTTATAAACCTATACGCTCCAAACATTTATAATGATCGTAAGACTATTTGGGAGGATTTAGCTCAATAACTAATGGCACATAGAAATGATTTTTGGCTGGTGGATGGTGACTTTAATAGCCCCCTTTTTCCTTCTAAAAATTTGGGGGGATTAAATGACTACACTAACAGCATGACAGATTTGGAAAATTTCATCAATGCAATTGGCCTAATGGATATTGAGTTGCAAGGACAACCCTTTACCTGGAAAAACTTTGAAAAAGGTAAGAATCTTATTCAATTCAAGCTTGACTGCTTTTTAGTCTCCTCTAATTGGGATATGGGGTGTAACTTAAATCTAGTGGCTCTACCTTGAACTATCTCTGACCATAATCCTATTTTGCTCTCTTGGTCTGACAATCCTCATAAGGGATCCATTCCTTTCCACTATCAAATCATGTGGGCCACACACCTTGACTTTAGAAACTATATCCTTATTTGATGGAACACCCCCTTCCAAGGTACGACTATGTATAGAGTCTCTCAAAAGATAAACATGATAAAATAAAAAGCGAGGGGATGGAACAGGGTAACCTTTGGGAATGTACTAGAAAAAGGAGCTATCTAAAAAATTTGTGGAGTTGAAAAACTAAATGGAAAAGGGACATCTCTCTATTGATTCTCATCTTACTGAAGAATTTCTTTGAAAGGATTGCTATGAAATTCTATGAAGAGAGGAAATTTTGTGGAAATGGAAATCAACGATTCAATTGCTGAAAGAGGGGGATAGGAACTCCATTTTCTTCCACAAATATGTAATAATACATAGGAAAGGGAACACTATCTCTACCCTCATGAATGAGCATGGTGAAAATATTACTGATGATACCCTGATAGGGAAAATGGCCTCAAACTATTTCTATAGAGCCTACTCTGATCAGTCCCCTCCTTGTGAAAATGAGCTTGTGAATTAGTTGTTAAACTACTTACCACTTGCACTATTCCCTAAAGATAATGCACACATTATGGCCCCCATTTCTGAAGAGGAATTTAGGCTTGCTACCTTTTCTATGGGAGTTTATAAAGCCCCAAGTCCTGATGGATTCCCTTCATCGTTCTTTCAAGAATTCTGGGGCATTGTGGGTCTTGATGTTGTTAGGGTGACCAAGGATTTCTTCTGCACTAGTAAAATCCTTAAAAAGATCAATAACTCATATATTTCTCTTATTCAAAAAGTTCAAGATCCTACTAGTATTGTAGATTTTGGACCAATCAGTTTATGCAATACAATGTATAAGATATTCTCCAAAGTTCTGGTTAATAGGATTAAACCCCTATTGGAAAATTTGATTAATGTGAACCAAAAGGGGTTTGTCTCAAGACATCAAATTCTTGATGCAACCATCTCAACCCATGAGATTATGCATTTTATAAAAAAGAAGAATCCTTCCGAGTATGACTCTCAAACTTGACATATCAAAGGCTTATGATAGGGTGGACTGGAATTTCATGTTTAAAGTTCTAAGAAAGATGGGGTTCCATGAGAAAGGTATCAACATTGTTAGGGAATGTGTTACTACTGTGAAGTACTCATTGTTGGTAAATGGTATTCCAAGGGGCTTCTTTGGGACTGATAAGGGCATCTGTCAAGGAGACCCCCTATCCCTTTGTTCATCTTGGTTGTAGAGGTTTTAGGGAGAAAAATCCTAAAGCTCATTGAGAATGGTGAATTAAGAGGAGTTTGGGTCGCTTCTTCTCTCCCTCATTCTTCTCTTCAACAATTTGTGGATGACACCATCCTTTTTCATGCTACCTTTTTTGGTCGAGGCTAGATGCTAGGAAAGTGTTTGTCTAACTATGCAATGGCCTCAAGACAGTGTATTAATTATGATCAAAGAAAGATCTACTTCTTCAACTCCAATGAGGTGCTAAGGAGGAAAATACATGACATATTAGGTTGTCAATGTGTTGATCTTCTAGGAATTTATCTAGGGCTCCCCCTTACTGTTAAAGAGGTTTCCCCCTCTTTCTAGAACTCTATTTTGGAGTGCATGAAAAAAAGGTTGGCTGGTTGGAAAGGAAATTTTTTGAGTAATGTTGGTATAAGAGAGGGGGAACAACCACGCCAAGGCCCCAGGTCACAAAGATCCAAGAGAGGAAGGCTTCCCTAACTTACCTCGATCTAAAGGGGTGTTTGAAATAAGAGACGAGAATGATGAGGACTATAAAGTACTTCAATTACCCTTTAGACCCGAACTTTAGTTTGGGCTAGGCGATCTAGTTTTTTTGGAGTCGGTACTATGCCTCAGACAACTCTCTGTCCAAGGATGACAATTCAGTTCTGGGACATCAACGCGACGTGCTGGCATCTCTTAGGCGCACTGGCATCTATACAGCCAGACAACAATGAACACAACAAAATTGCCAAAAAGACCTACTGACAGCCTAGATAATTCAATCTAGATGGTAAAAATAGAATGAGAAAGTATGCAAAATAGATATTGAAATGATAAAGTAAATAGACAAGAACTAGGGTGATGAAGATAATCTCACAAAAGTGCATGTTCACCAGCTAGCTCCAAATGCACATCCACCTATACACAAGAAAGAGGGGAAATTTGTTGGGGATGTATAGGGGCCTTCCTCATTCAAACCTCCATTTTGGTGTTTCCACCTCCATGGACAACCAAGTAGCAATGATAGAGAAATGTATGATAAAGAAGTACAGAAGGAACGAATGCAAATACTACTACAAAATAATAAAGAGCTACTCAACCAAATCATAAAGGAGAGGAGGGAAATGTTACCACCTCCACCAAGAACTCACTAGCAAATGATGGAGAAAGAAGGCTTGAACAATCACCACAGCCTCACCTACGATGAAGGGAGGTGTCGCAAAACCTCAAGCCGCTACTGCAATGGCTTGCTTCACACTTGCTTTACAAAGTTGACAGAGTGTTGTTGCTACAATGGAGTGTTGAGAATGATGGAAGTGCTAGGAAGTTGTGAAGAAGGATGAAGTGAAGGCTTGAAGATTGAAAAAAGAGATGGAAAAACAATGAGTAGAATGAAGAATGGATGAATTTGAAGGAGATGGAAGAATCTGTCGTTTTCGGGGTTAGTTGGTCGAAGAGGGACATTACAAACCTTATCCCAATAGAAAGTGTAATTCCTCTGCTAGCTTCAGACGTAGGAATTCGTCAAGGATGTAAGCGCATTGCACGCACGTCTGCACATCGCACTTAAGTCCCCAACAAATATTCCTCTACCGACACAACAGACATACGCCAAGTGGAAGGAAGTAAGCCAGTTGATGTGGAATTTTGCCTTCTGATTTGGTTTTCTAAGGTGAGGATGTGTAAAAGGGGAATTTGTGTAAGGGGTGCAAATTTGATCCTATATATTTTTCCCCCACTTTAGCAAGCAAGAATACTAATGAGTACTTCGGTAAAGTAGATCAAAGAGGTAGTAGGGTTAGAAATTTATACCTAAACCGTCGAGGAAGTAGACCACAATCTTGTGAGCTTGAAAGTGCAGGGTAGAAAAAGGACACCATAACCCTGTAGAACTATGAAGCTATAGAATGAAAGTGTCTTACAGGCCCGCAGTGTAGTACCCCTCTGATTTGCTTATGTTTTCAGACAATGCTTTTACTTTGATAGACCATGATACGTTGTTGTTGTTGTTATTTGATTGCTGACATTGGAGCGATGATGGCTTTTATTTTGTGATGTGATGGTACACTTTATGGATGATTATTGTTTATGACATGCTTCTTGTTAGCATAGTTGATTATTTGAGTTGATATTGATATATGCTCATTTGTAGTTAATGGATGATTTAGTTTTGTCAGTTTTGATGTGACACTGTATTGGTGAAGGGAACGGGATTGCATCATTCGCTTGCGAGCGCCTTGTGATTCCGTGATTTTCTCTTCATAGTGTGTTTGATTCATGATTTATATATGTGTGATTGATTAAATGTGCAAGTTAAAAATAGATTAAAGAAGATCAAACACACTGATGGAACATTATATCAAAATAGAAAATGAAAGAAAGGAAGTGCAAACTCAGTTTTCTGCCCTTGATCTCGTCCTATCATCCTCTATCTCCAGTAATTTTGTCAATTCCAGTAGTTGCTCTTAGATTTTATTGGGCTCAATAAACAGTCCTCCCAGAGAATGAGATTGTAGATGAAGGATGCATGCTATGCTAAGATATGATTATGTTGATTAAATGATGCATGATTGCAGATTGCTATGATTACTTGATAAAGAAACTACGATCACGAATGCTCTTAATGCTAATAATAAATGTTAATTGAATGCAACTATTTTCTAATCGCCTATCGCCTAATAGAATAAATGCTTGGATATGCAGGCATATTTATAGAGCTTTTGAAGGATTGTGATTGGTTGATGTGATCAACGACTGTGATAATCCTGGCAAATCGAATGGTCGAAGATGGAGAAGATTGGAGAGAAAAATAGAAGAAAAACAGAAAGCAGGATTTGTTTCCTCTTTCATGGAAGAGATAAGATGAGATGATAAAAATCATCTTTTTAGAGGATTTTGGAAAGATTTAAGAAGATAAATAATGAATTATAAATTCAATTATTTATTTATGGGTGACATGGAGATTTTTCTCAATTAAATAATCATTTAATTAAGATTTGAAGAATAATAAAAGATTTCATAAATGAATTATGATTTGAAAAGATATGAAGGACATTAATTAAATAAAGATATTTAATTAATTTTTTAGGAAATGACATGTAGATGAAATTAATTAAATAAAATATTTAGTTAATTAGAAGAAAGATTTGAATAGGAGAAAGGAAATATTTAAATTTAATTAAATCAAAAGACTTAATTAAATTCAAAAGGTGATATTTAATTAAGATAAATAAAGGGTATTTATTTAATTAATTAAGTAGACATATGAATGTGAAATAATTAAATAAAGTGAATTTATTTAATTAAGGTGGAAGAATAAAGTGAATGAACAATATAATTAAATTAATTAAATTTAATCATATGTAGAGGACTTTAGAGAAATTAATTAAATAATAAATATTTAATTAAATGCGAAGATTAATTAGACATGATCAATTTTATGCATATACATTTTTCCCCTCTTTGAAGTGATGTGTGAAATGCATTGCTACAAAGAAAATATTCCCACTTTTGAAATTTGTTGCGTTTGATTTTGCCCCTGGTCGGAAAATTTTAACTAATATGCCCCTGATTAAAAAACTGTGTTTGATATGCCTTCTGATTTGAATCTGATATGCGGCTGATATTGATGATGCCCCCTCGGGAGGTGAATCATTGATGATGAGAAAAATGTTGAGTTGATGATGAAATTCGGATGATGAGAGGGATGCAATGATTTAGCTCTCGATAATTGATTAAAAAATGCCCCAGTTTGAAAAATAAGGTCAGAATTTGAGAAAAATAGAAAAAAAAAAAAAATGCCACAAAAACCCACCTTGGTTGACCTTTAAAAGTTCAAAGGGGTAAGAAGGGCAAGTCATTTTCACCTTTTTACTTTAGTGACTTTTTGCTTTGATGCTATAACTTGGCGAGACTAGGCAAGATGGAGATTCCATACCATACACGTAGATTCAAGCGGGCTCGTCGGTACTAGAGACCAGCCACTTATGGACCATCAGTGAGTCGATTCAATCCTCTTGGCTTTGAAAATTTGCGATTTCAATCAATTTTTGATGAAATTTTGCATGGATTTAGAATGTAACAGTTCATTTTAGCGCATTTGATGTTTTCCGTAGCGCATAGAAGGTGTAAAATAGTGCATCCACGATAGAATAGGAAATAGATATTTTAGCGCATCTGATACCCAAAATAGTGTATCTAGGATGCCTATAGCAAAGTGGTACTTTAGCGCATGGAGGGAATAGATTAGTGCATTTAGGAATGTGCCCCAACCAGTGATATATTAGCACATTTAGGAAATAGATTAGCATATCTAGGGTTCTTGCGCATCAGGTAGATGAAATGGCGCATACGCTTAGGGGTTTAGCGCATATAGGGAAGTAGCACATAGGGGAATTGATATAACACTTTTAGGACAAAAAATGGCACATCGGGGGGAAACTTCAGTGCATTTGGGGTTCCAGCGCATAGAGGTCATAGATTAGCACAACCAGGAAATTTAGGCAGAATGCACTGTTTGATGAAAGTGATAAAAGAATGATGATGTATATTGCTTCTTTGGTCAATAGATAGATAAATTGTCTTGTCATCATGTTGATATGGATAGAAATGATAGAAAATCTGATAAATGATGAATTGATAACTTTGCTTCCAAAAATAGAAAATAAGGAGTAGATAGCTGATAACTTTGTTTCCATTGAATGAAAAAAAAAGAGTAGAATGATTTGATATGACTTCTGATAAATTTGCTTTCTGCGCTAGAAAAAAAATAGTAGATGATGTGATTGAAAACATATTTGCATTCATGACTGAAGTACAAATAGGAAGATGATTTTATTGTTGATCAATTTTCTTTCCTGAAAAATAAAACAAATAGTAAATGATGATAGAGTAGGTTGATTTGATATTCAAATAGATAGATTTTGCATTGATTTCATGATATGAATCACTAGATAGAGCACTTGATATGGTTCACTGATATGGGGCACTGATATGGATTACTGATAGATAGATATGGGTTGTGATTGCATGATGTTAAGTAGATAGATCACTTTGATATGAGTCTATGATATGAGTCTAATTGATTGTCTTTGTGATGACAAAAAATAGGAGGTTTTCAAAAACCTCCAGATCAAAGAGTGTTTCCCTGTGAGTTGGGATAGGATACGAGATCTGACACCAGAAGATGTACCGTTGATAGGGAGATGTGGGTTGGGACCTGTGTTGTCTATGCCTCAAATTCGGGTCAACAGGGGATTGTTGACCGCACTAGCAGAGAGGTGGCAGTCTGAGCATAACACCTTTCATTTTCCGACGGGTGAGATGACAGTGACCCCGAAGGATGTATACAAGATTTTGGGGATTCTGATGGTAGGTGCTCTTATGGTTTATGACCACAAGGAGCTAAGTGGTATAGATGCACTCAGGAGAGTGTTTGAGGATGAACATATAGCAGGGTATTGGGTGCCATGGGCAGATTTGAGGAGATATCTAGCCTTACCCGCAGTTTTGAGTGCATTCATTAGAGGCTTCCTTTGTTTGGACCACCAATCAAAGGGACTATCAGTTGGGTGGGGGAGGATCATTGAGTAGATGATAGGTCAGCAGTGGAGATATGCCTAGGGGAGCTACATGTTAGCACATTTGTATCATGACTTGCATTAGGTAGTGTACAGAGGAGGGGGCAGTTTGTCATGTGGTGTTACCCTGCTCCAGATCTAGGCATGGGAGCATATTGCTATTACAAGACCACTTGGACCTAGGGCTAGGCCACTAGGCAGGTCGTATGTATATGCATATTCAAGTGTACTTGTCCAGCCCAAGCTAGGAAAGTTGGATTACTGGAGACGGATTCTAGATGATGTAGATTCAGTGATATGGAGGCATTACACAAATTGTGAGGTGTGGGATACAGATCATCTTGAGATGCCTTTTGTATGTATGCCTCAATATTTGATAGGTTAGACCCCTTTTATTAGAGAGATTTTTGGCTTTGCGAGCATAGAGACTATATGGATATACTCAGGGGATGCCTCAGGGCATTGCACACTATGTGCAGTGCAAGGATGATCCTGGATGGGGGTCGGGCATTTCATATCAGGCCGCTTATACAAAGTATAGAGGTTTATAGCCTGAGGTATGGGATTATAGGCCTAATATTACTGATGCAGGGATGTCTGAGGAGTACTTTGATTATTTTCACACACACCCATTTCCTCATTTCACATGTCCGGATGAGCCGATGCCCATTTTCATGGCACATCAACCAGGGGGTAGGAGATAGGAGGATGTGGTAGGGGGAGCGGGCAGTTGGTGGAGGGGAGGAGGAGGATAGTGAGGATGAGGAGGAGAGTGGAGATGGGGAGAGCTCAGATGATGGTGGTGGGGATGACGACAGAGATGGCAGAGGGGATGAGCCGAGGCTAGTGAGACAGAGGCCATACATTTTGGGCAGTGTACAAATCATGCAAAGGCTGAGGACTGGTATTGGATGGAGGACAGCGAATAGGGTCCCCTCCATAGCACAACAGGTGCAAATAGCTACTCTATAGGCCTAGGTACAGACTCTTTAGGGGCAGCAGGCACAGCTGTAGAGCCAGTTGGCTCAGGCTCAGAGTTTTGTAGTGCAGTTATAGACATAGCTTGCTCAGGCATAGGCGTAGGTATAGGCATAGGCGTAGGCACCTCCTCCTACCTCAGACCCACAAGTGGCCCAGTTGATAGTAGAGAGAGACTCCTTTAGACAGAGGGAATTAGAGGCAGAGAGGGTTGCTAAGAGACTCATGGGCATTGTTGAGAGTGCATCTTTGCAAGAGACCATTACAGAGGGATTCGAGATTGCTAGGGAGGCTGAGCATTACTAGATTAGATATGAGGAGTTGTGCCCTCCCGAGTGCAGAGAGTCTTACCCTCGGTCCCACAGTAGATCTAGGAGTAGATCACAGAGTGTTTTACACAACAAAGGGTTCTTAGGGCCTCGACAAGATCCCAACGTAGGTGGTAGTGGTAGGCCACCAGTCTCTAGATCAGCTCCATCAGGGGACTCCACTAGCTAGCCTTGATATGTGATTTTTATTGATGTAGTATTATTGATGTATTTTGCACATGTATATCATTTTTGGAGCATATACATTATTTTTTATCATATCTTATGTATCTCTCTAGACTTTTCAGTTTCATTGGACATTGGACATTTGTATTTATTTTTGATGAGCGATGATATGCAGCGGCAATGAGTTTTGATGATGTGCATTTTTGATGTGATGATGTGATGCTGATATGTATATGCATTTGTTTGTATATGTTATGAGATGGATTTGTGATGCCTTTGATGATTTAATGACTAACCTGTGATGCAGGATGATTCATGACATGCTTATGATGATGATTTGTGATGTGCACTAATGATGTCATGCAGGTGGATGACTTATGATGTGATTATGAAAATATGCAATGGGACATATGATATGTTAATGAAAAAAGCAATGTTTTGCAAATGATGTGGAAATTTAATGTATGTATGGAATTTTTGTTTTTGGATTTTTCAAATGCATAAATAATGATGATGTGATGGAAAATGGATGTTTGTGTTTATGGAATGCATCATGAATTTTTAATATGTATATGAATTAGGATATGATATGAAATGATAGATGATTAGAGATATGATATGAATGTAATGTGACAAATGATAAATGATATGAATAATGGTATGAAGTGAAATGAACATGATTAATAATAATGAGATGTATGATAAGATGATAAATGATACGTAATGAAATGAGATGAAATGGATGAAATGATAATGATAAATGAAATGTAATGAAATGATAAGTGAAATGAAATAGATTATGAAATGATGACACAAAGATAAAATATGATAATGAAATGGTAATGAAGATGATAAATGGTATGCAACTGTGTAGAATGAAATGAATGTGAAAATGATAAGTAAGATGTTAATGATATGAAGACGATAGATAATATGAAAATGAAAGTGATATGAAATACCTAATGGATAAATGAATGATATGAAATGATGAAGGATCTAAATGATATGTAAATGAATGATAAATGATAAACTATATGATATGTATAGGACCTAGATGAAATGATAATGATTAATGAAATGATGATGAAGATGAAAGATGATAATGAAACAAATGTCCTGAATGTCCTCCACAAATAGTCCAAAGAGACATGACAACCGTTGATGTTTTTGTTCAACCTTTTAAAACTCTGATGCAAATCCAGTATGCAGATATGTACAATGATCTAAATGAAATGCAACAAAATGAAACCAACCATTTTTTGAGCCCTTTGTTTGCTTGCTTGAATCATCATAGAGATTTTTAAAATGTTGGAAGTATGTACAAGCATCAAAGGGTAAATTCGCACCAATGATGACCTGAGTACAACTTTCATGATATTTGATATAGCAAGTGAACACAAGCATCAAGGTATAATTGAACCAAGAGGACCTGAGTATTTCTTGCATAAACAGACAATGATTAACCACTTTCTGATGCAAATTTGGAACCGTCATCAATGATATGCTTTGGAAATCATGTCTCACGACATATTTGCAACAGATTGATAGTTAACCACAAGACAATAGACAAAGAAAAATCATCCTCTTTCCTCGCCACTCTAGTTCAATACATCATCGAGTGTGCTCCAGAGGGATGATATAGAAAGTCAAACAACCATTGTTCAAAATATAATACTAATATTCCAAACATTTATTCAGATTTTAGATCATCCAAATATGTGTTATGATATGGTACTTGCTGAAAATGGTTGTGATATGAATCACTAATTGGACAACTATTCATAGGATTTGATTGTTTGTTCGCATGATTGGATTTTATGTCATTGTCTAATTGTTACGGTAGAACCTGAAAGTTGACTGCCCCCAGTATGTCAACATTTGCTCCTAGTATTGATACAACTTGCTAAAATGAATATGTATAATGATCAAGCCATGGTAAGACGTTATCGCTCTAGGCAAATGATGGCAGTATGGTGTTGTTATGGCTCTAAGATGATGGTGAATAGAAGGCTAAAAAACTAAGTGCATAACATGAACTAATAGATGGAGAGCTACAAATAACGTATGTTTGCCATATTTTCACTATCTATTTTTATTGCATTTTTCTATTTATTTTTTTTAGGAAATTTTCTAATTTTTATAGATTTTTTCAGGACATTTTCTGTTGTTTTTGTTTTTTTTTTTTCAAGACATTTATAGATGATGATAACTGATTTAGATATAATACTTCTTCAGGTGCATGTTGTTGATGGGTTCATCAAATAGGTCCCCTTCTAGCTTTGACAACTTGTATGCTCCTAAATCGTATACCGTGATGACCACATAAGGACCCAGCCAATTCGGTTCAAACTTTCCTTTCTTCTCTCTATCTTACTGATTTCATGGGTTTTCCTTCAAAAGAAGATCATCGACGTGAAAGGTACGTGGCTTGAATTTGTAATTATAGCTACGAGACATCATCTGTTGATATTCTTTCAAATGATCAGTTGCTCGTTGTCTCTTCTCATCAAGGAGTTCCAACTCTTGTAGTCGGGAAGCTCTATATTCATCATTTGTGATTAAACCTTTCAGTGATACTCTAAGCGATGGAATCTCAACCTCTAGAGGTAATATGGCTTTTTCTCCATAGATAAGAGCATATAGTGTTGCTCCTATTGGCGTTCTGATGCTAGTTCTATAGGCCCATAATGCGGGATTGAGTTGTACATGCCAATCTTTCCCTGCATCATTCACAGTCTTCTTCAAGATTTTTAGTATGGTTTTGTTTGAGGCCTCTGCTTGGCCATTCTCTTGTGGGTAGTATGGTGTTGAATATCTATGTTGGATATGGAATCTCTCACAAAGTTTGTCAACATCCTGATTCTTCAATGGTCATCCATTATCTGTGATGATGGAGTTGGGAATGCCATACCGACAAATGATATAGTTGAGTATGAACAATGAGATTTGTTTGTCAGTGACCTTAGTGAGAGGTATTGTCTCAATCCACTTGGTAAAGTACTCTATCGCTGTGATGATGAACTTGTGTCCGTTCGATGATGAAGGATGAACTTGTGATTGATTAAATGTGCAAGTTAAAAACAAATTAAAGAAGATCAAACACACCGATAGAACATTATATCAAAACAAAAAATGAAATAAAAACAGTGCAAACTCAGTTTTCTACCCTTGATGTCATCCTATCGTCCTCTATCTCTAGTAATTTTGTCGATTCCAGCTGTTGCTCTCAAATTTTACCGGGCTCAATAAACAGTCCTCCCAAAGAATGAGATTGTAGATGAAGGATGCATGATATGCTAAGATATGATTATGTTGATTAAATGATGCATGATTTTAGATTGCTATGATTACTTGATAAAGAAACTACGATTACGAATGCTCTTAATGCTAATAATAAATGCTAATTGAATGCAACTATTCTCTAACCGCCTATCGCCTAATGGAATAAATGATTGGATATGCAGGCATATTTATAGAGCTCTCAGAGGATTGTGATTGGCTAATGCGATCAACGGTTGTGGTAATCCTAGCAAATCGAACGGTTAAAGATGGAGAAGACTGGAGAGAAAAATAGAAGAAAAACAAAAAGCATGATTTGTTTCCTCTTTCATGGAAGAGATAAGATGAGCTGATAAAAATCATCTTTTTAGAGGATTTTGGAAAGATTTAAGAAGATAATTATTGAATTATAAATTCAATTATTTATTTATGGGTGACATGGAGATTTTTCTCAATTAAATAATCATTTAATTAAAATTTGAAGAATAATAAAAGATTTCATAAATGAATTATGATTTGAAAAGATATGAAGGACATTAATTAAATAAAGATATTTAATTAAATATTTAGGAAATGAAATGTAGATGAAATTAATTAAATAAAATATTTAATTAATTAGAAGAAAGATTTGAATAGGAGAAAGGAAATATTTAAATTTAATTAAATCAAAAGACTTAATTAAATTCAAAAGGTGATATTTAATTAAGATAAATAAAGGGTATTTATTTAATTAATTAAGTAGACATATGAATGTGAAATATTTAAATAAAGTGAATTTATTTAATTAAGGTGGAAGAATAACGTGAATGAACAATATAATTAAATTAATTAAATTTAATCATATGTAGAGGACTTTAGAGAAATTAATTAAATAATAAATATTTAATTAAATGTTAGGATTAATTAGACATGACCAATTTTATGCATATACAATATATATATGTACGACATATGCTTTGATTGCAGGATTGCAGGTACAGGACATCGACACCACCTGGATTCATCGGTTTGAGCATGTTCATTGCCCAACAGTAAGTTGATTGGGAGATAGTAACATGGTTTTCTTTGTCAATCCACAACCCTAGTCACAGTGTGTTGTCAGTCTTTGTCTGGTCTTGTTGAGTTGTCATGTTGTCCCTATTTGCCTTATTATTTATTTATTTTGCAAGGTTTATTATGTGGAAATTAATGTTAAATTAATGCTTTATAATGATTTTTAGTGATTATTTAATTAATTTTGATTAATGTGTTAGAAGCTTTATTTTTAATTTAATTAATTAAATTTAATTTATTTTGTAAAGTAATTTAATCCTTGGGATTAAATTTATTTTATAAAGTAATTAAATTAGTTAGATTAAATTTGATTAGAAATTATTATGTGAATTTGAATTATAAATTGCATAAAATAGATAAATTAATTTGTAAATTTTGAATTATTAAAATGCAAAATGTCTTGTAATTATCAAAAGGGAAATATTTGAGTTGGTTAAAAGATATTTTAATTTTGACATGTGTGTTAGAAAATTTATTAAACACTCTCGTTGAGAATTTATTCTTGGAGAGAGTTTTTGCAATAACTAGAAGAGGTAAGAGGTTACTTCACGAGAATGGAAAAGATATTTTGAGGAAGTTGTTCAAATTTTGAAAAGGAAGTTCTCGAGAAGTTTCTGGGCTCTGGTTTTTGGTTGGTTTTCTTCTTCTGGAAAAGTGAATTCTTGGAGGAAGCTTTTGAAAACTTTGAATCTATAGGGGAAGCTTTACATCAAACATCACTTCCTCAAGCTTCGGGATTGAGGTTCTTTTAATTAATTTTATTATTTTGTAAATTGAAAGATTGCATGTACAAGAAGAATTTATAATTTGTGTTGAAGCTTTTTAATTATTTTGTAAATTTGTAGGGCTTCTATGTTTGAAAATTTGTCGGGAATATTTTAGTGCTTCTGTAGAAAATTTTATAGTGAACTCAGAGAGCCTCTGTGGAAAATTATTTTAAACAATAGAAAACCCCAGAGGAAAACAATAGAGAAATTTATAACTCTCTGTAGGAATGGAATTAAAAGTCTTATGTTAAATTTGGGGAAAATCTTGTTTGCATTGGAAAAGATCTTCTTGTAAAAGATTGATGATTTGTTTTATTTCTTCAATTAAGTTTATTTGGCTGAGAAAATTGAAAACTTTTGTACTATTTTGATAATATCCTCTTGTAGAAAATTTTGTTAAAAAAATTATCCTTTTGAGCAATAAAATTTGATTCAATTATGCATATATATTTATATTATATATATATTATATATATACATACACACACACACACACATATATATATATATGCATGTAATATTGTAAAGTTTTAGTAGAAAATCAAACTAAAAATTTATATTAAAAATAAACGGAATAAAGAATTCATACGATGATTTCTTTTTACTTAATCACAAGTTTTAATTTAATAAGGTTTGTATGGATTTGAGGGAGGCGCTATGGCTGTCCCCATAGCCGCCGCCCCCATGGGGAGGTGATTGTGGGAGTAGCCCAACGCTGCCCCACATAGGCTGCAGCCCCATATGGGAGCCGACCACAGTGCAAACATCCTCTCAATAAAACCCTCGACCGTTGTATAAACTTTGCAATTTCATTTTATTTTTAGGTTTAAATTTATTAAAATATAATATTATATATATATATATATATATAAATGTATATATATTTATTTAAATATATTTTTATATTTTATTACGTGTTGGAAAAAAACTTGTAATTAATTTTAATATTTAAATAATATGTATATTTGTTTATATATAATTATATATAAATATATATATATATAATTATTTATATATTCAAATATATATATATATATATATGTTTAAATGTATTTTGTATAGTAGGTGCATGCAAATGCACGCATTAGTTATCCTTAGAATGAAACAATTTAAAAAGGGAAATTGATTTTATTTATGTGTAATTGAGAAGCTGAAATTAAACAATTAGATTTAATTTATTTATAGCCTGTGAATAAAAGTGCATTGAGTTAGAATTATTTGAGCAATGTTTTGTTATGTGTTCTTGTGATGGAAATTGGATTTAGAAAATCCTAATGGTAGTTTTATTATTTTCCTGAATTGCTTTTTAAGTTGTGATTTCTTCTATTCACGTCATTTGGGCAATTTGGGTTAGTGGTGATTTTGTAAGTCTTCTAGATGAATTCACTTTAGGTGGGGGTTGTTTGTGTTATGGTTCAGCCCTTTGATTTACCTTGGGTACTGCACTTGGTTATGATTTAGTTTGAACACCTGATTACTATGAACGGGATGTGTGATTTAGTTTGAACACCCAGTTACTATGAACGGGATGTGATGCTTCTTGCATTATGGTTGGTATTTGTTATTGGATTTTGTGCACTGTGTTTACCCTTGGGTTTTAGATTAGATCCTCGCATTTTCAGTAGGGGAGTGGTTCTTAGTGGGGGTCTGCCACACAAAGAGGCTCTAGGGTAACTCATTGAGGGTTTAATCAAGTGATAACTTAAAAAGATTTAAGAGAATGGGAAACTCTCACAATAATAAAGATAATGAATGTATCTTTGATGGCTCATGTGCTTTTTTAGGCTTGAGGTGAGATGAGAAGCATAGTTTGTATGGGGGTCCTACGGCTGGTAGAGGCAGCTAGGGTAACCTAGGATGGGGATCCGGTAGCCTAGGAAGGTTATGCCAAGGTAACCCATAGAAAATTATGTGTGACACTCCTCCTACGACAACAATATGTATTGTGCAGTTGATGTACTTAATTCTTTTACTCTTGAAGCAATGTAACCTTCATGTTATGTATTGTACTTATTAGTTTAGTCTTTAGTTTTCCTATGTCTAGAGGTTGTTGGTTTTTCCTTGGGAGCCCTTTACTATCTCCTAACACGAGGGGTGGGCCTTTGGGTACCACTTGGTTGGGTGAAACGTGCACCATACACCATTGGGTTCCCATTACATGTTCATGATGGTGGGAGCTTCTAGATTGGAGAGCTCACATGTTTCAGTTACTTGTACCATCCTTTGTATATTGTTGGTTCAGTTGGATACTTTTGTATATGTACTACTCCTCATTTGTATTCAAGGAGGAATCTTGTAACATTGTAATTGTAACTTAATGTATGAACTTCCTCATTTTGGAAATAAGCTTTGTAATTTCTTTATGGAATGAATGTAATCTTTACATGATTCTTAATGTAATTTGTATCTTATGAGATGAATTAAATGCCTTGGATGTATGTTATTTATTTCATGAATAATAATTATATGCTACGGTTATTTTTATTTTGTATATTGCGTTTCAAATGTAATGCGTTGTCGCGTATCTTAGAGAATGTAAGCGTTAAGTGTAGTTCACTTTACTTATTATAATTACACTTTTTAAAAAAATTGCTATGCTTTTGTTGTGTTTGCATCCTTTTTTAAGGTTATGTGGTAGGGCATTACACATAGTATCAGAGCCCAAGTTTAAACACTGGGTGCTCTGGGATAAAGTTGAACCTATTAAGTTGTTAGTTGCATAGTATTTAAGTTTGTGTACCTTGTCTTATACCTTGTTGTGTCTGGGTAGGATCATTCCACCTAGGCGAGGTCGCAGTAGAGGTCATGGTCATGGCTGTGGAGGCGGTCACAGAGGTAGTCAACAAGATTCACCTCCCCATGTTCCTCACGATCTGAATTAGGAACATCAGGCTTCCCAAAATGCTCTGAGAGGTAGTGATCAGAATCAAGAGCCACCAGGGATCGAGGGCGCTTAGTTGCGTCAATTCTTAGAGGCGACTCTTGCTTTCCTTGGGCTGAGGTAGGATAGAGATTGGATTAATATTGGTGAGAGAGAGGTACCAGCACAGCCAGTGGCAAACATAGCCGCTCACATTAGAGACTTACTTAGAACTTGTCTGCCCACTTTTGATGGTTTGGGTAGTGGATTAGAGACCGATACATGGTTGATAAACTTGGACCGGTGTTTTTCTATGCACCCTTACAGTAGCAACACCAAAGCTAGATGTGTGATCATTCACTTGATAGACTGTGCATCTACCTGGTGGAGATTGGAGGAGAAAAAGCTCCATATTGACATTAATTTTGTGTCTTGGGATATGTTCATAGAGAGGTTTAGAGCCAGATTCCTTTCTGACCATTGGTGACAGCATTGTGGAGATGAGTTTCATGCTCTGCGACAGATGGCCATGTCGGCGGAATAGTATGAGCGTCGATTTTATGAACTTAAGCAGTTCGTTGGCATTGGTGATGATGAGGGAATGCTTGTTCAACACTTCATTAGGGGCTTAAATGCTGGGATCAGTGGTGTTGTTTAGTTTTTCTAACCTAAGACCATGGAGACAACAGTGGAGAAGTCCAGACTAGTGGAGGAGAATTTGGCGATTGCATTGGGTGGCCATACTGGAGTACAAATAGGCAGTGCTTCAACTATAGGACCTAGTTCATGTAGTGGCCAGGCTCAGGGAGCTGGACCACGTAGAACACAGTAGGTGCCTACACAGAGTGGTCAACAAAAGTAGCATTCTCAGTCTCAACATGGTGCTAGTTGAATTTAGAAGAAAAGAGATCGGAGTTGGTAGTGATCTCAACGTAATAAAATCAATCAACTAGCCCAAATTTAACAATCTATGGTTAACTGGGGTATGTCTAGCAGTCTGGTACTCCTCTTGGTGATATAGGATTTAGTAGAGGTACAAGATGTTTCACTTGTGGCCATCAGGGTCACATAGCGGGACAATGTCCCAATTAGGACACATTAGGTTATACTCAGAGGCCAACGGCTTCAGAGTTGACAGTAGAGGATGTAGGTAGATCACATAGAGTGTTTGTTGCGATAGATAATCGCCAGGGCGAGCACCAGGGTGCAATTGGAGAGGCTTCTGGAAGAGGACATACATTGTTCTCTGGAATGCGTGCACGTCCTGCAGCATCGAGAGTTGTCCCTTAGAGGGCAAGTCATGGTCCTCGTACGGGTTCAATGGGATACTAGTGTCAAGTCTTTTGTCTCTTGGGAGGATTTGACTGGGATGAGGGAGCTCTATCCCTATTTATTCGCAGGCTTCTAGGAGTAAGCCTGATCCTAGGGTGGGAGGATGTAGTACCCCTCCGATTTTCTTATGTTTTCAGACAGTGCTTTTACTTTGATAGACCATGATACTATGTTGTTGTTGTTGTTATTTGATTGCTGGCATTGGAGTGATGATGGTTTTTATTTTGTGATGTGATGGAGCACTTTATGGATGATTATTGTTTATGACATGCTTCCTGTTAGCATAGTTGATTATTTGAGTTGATATTGATATATGCTCATCTTTAGTTAATGGATGTTTTAGTTTTTTCAGTTTTGATGTGACACTGTATTGGTGAAGGGAACGGGATTGCATCACTCGCTTGCGAGCACCTTGTGATTCCGCGATTTTTTCTTCACGGTGTGTTTGATTCATGATTTATATATATATATGTACGACATATGCTTTGATTGCAGGATTGCATGTATAGGACATCGACTCCACTTGGATTCACAGGTTTGAGCGTGTCCATTGCTCAACAGTACAGTTGATTGGGAGATTGTAACGGGGTTTTCCTTGTCAATCCACAACCCTAGTCACAATGTGTCATCAGTCTTTGTCTGGTTTTATTGAGTTGTCATGTTGTTCCTATTTTCCTTATTATTTATTTATTTTGCAAGGCTTATTATGTGGAAATTAATGTTAAATTAATGCTTTATAATGATTTTTAGTGATTATTTAATTAAATTTGATTAATGTGTTAGAAGTTTTATTTTTAATTTAATTAATTAAATTAAATTTATTTTATAAAGTAATTAAATTAGTTAGATTAAATTTGATTAGAAATTATTATGTGAATTTGAATTATAAATTGCATAAAATAGATAAGTTAATTTGTAAATTTTGAATTATTAAAATGCAAAATGTCTTGTAATTATCAAAAGGGAAATATCTGAGTTGGTTAAAAGATATTTTAATTTTGACATGCGTGTTAGAAAATTTATTAAACACTCTTTTTGAGAACTTATTCTCGGAGAGAATTTTTGCAATAACTGGAAGAGGTAAGAGGTTACTTCATGGGAATGGAAAAGATATTTTGAGGAAGTTGTTGAAAATTTGAAAAGGAAGTTCTCGAGAAGTTTTTGGGCTCTGGTTTTTCGTTGGTTTTCTTCTTCTGGAAAAGTGAATTCTTGGAGGTAGCTTTGGCAAAATTTGAATCTACAGGCGAAGCTTTACATCAAACATCACTTCCTCAACCTTCAGGATCCAGGTTCTTTTAATTAATTTTATTATTTTGTAAATTGAAAGATTGCTTGTACAAGAAGAATTTATAATTTGTGTAGAAGTTTTTTAATTATTTTGTAAATTTGTAAAGCTTCTGTGTTTAAAAAAATTTCGGGAATATTTTAGTGCTTCTATAGAAAATTTTATAGTGAAATCAGAGAGCCTCTATAGAAAATTATTTTAAACAATAGAAAACTCCAAAGGAAAACAATAGAAAAATTTATAACTCTCTGTAGGAATGGAATTAAAAGTCTTATGTTAAATTTGGGGAAAATCTTGTTTGCATTGGAAAAGATCTTCCTGTAAAAGATTGATGCTTTGTTTTATTTCTTCAATTAAGTGTATTTGGCTGAGAAAATTGAAAACTTTTGTACTATTTTGATAATATCCTCCTGTAGAAAATTTGTTTAAAAAATTATCGTTTTAAGCAATTGAATTTGATTCAGCTATGCATATATTTGTAATATTGTAAAGTTTCTATAGAAAATCAAATTGAAAATTTATATTAAAAATAAATGGAATAAAGAAATTGTACGACGATTTCTTTTTACTTAATCACAGGTTTTAATTTAATAAGGTTTGTATGGATTTGGGGGAGGCGTTGTGGCTATCCCCACACCCACCCACCCCATGGGGAGGTGACTGTGGGAGCAGCCCAGGGCTGCCCCACAGAAGCCGCGGCCCCATATATGAGCCGGCCACAATGCAAACAACCTCTCAATAAAACCCTCAACTGTTGTATAAACTTTGCAATTTCATTTTATTTTGAGGTTTAAATTTATTAAAATATAATATATATATATTATATATATATATATATATATATATGTATATAAATGTATATATATTTATTTAAATATATTTTTATATTTTATTATGTGTTGGAAAAAAACTTGTAATTAATTTTAATATTTAAATAATATGTATATTTGTATATATATAATTATTTATATATTCAAATATATATATATATATGTTTAAATGTATTTTGTATAGTAGGTGCATGCAAATGCACACATTGGTTATCTTTAGAATGAAATAATTTATAAAGGGAAATTGATTTTATTTGTGTAATTAAGAAGCTAAAACTAAACAATTAGATTTAATTTATTTATAGCCTGTGAATAAAAGTGGATTGAGTTAGAATTATTTGAGCAATGTTTTATTATATGTTCTTGTGATGGTAATTGGATTTAGGAAATCCTAATGGTAGTTTTATTATTTTCCTGAATTGCTTTTTAAGTTGTGGTTTCTTTTGTTCACGTTGTTTGGGCAATTTGGGTTAGTGGTGATTTTGTAAGTCTTCTAGATGAATTCACTTTATGTGGGGGATGTTTGTGTTATGGTTCAGCCCTTTGATTTACCTTGGGTAGTGCACTTTTTTATGATTCAGTTTGAACACCCGGTTACTACAAACAGGATATGTGATTAAGTTTGAACATCCGGTTACTATGAACGGGATGTGATGTCTATTGCATTATGGTTGGTATTTGTTATTGAATTTTGTGTACTGTGTTTACTCTTGGGTTTTGGATTAGATCCTTGTGTTGTCAGTAGGGGAGTGGTTCTCAATGGGGGTTCGGCACACAAAGGGGCGCTAGGGTAACTCACTGAGGGTTTAATCAAGTGATAACTTAAAAAGATTTAAGGGAATGGGAAACTCTCACAATAATAAAGATAATGACCATATCTCTCATGGCTCATGCGCTTGTTTAGGCTTGAGGTGAGACAAGAAGCATAGTTTTTATGGGGGTCCAGCGGTCGGTAGAGGCAGCTAGGGTAACCTAGGATGGGGGTCCGGTAGCCTAGGAAGGTTACGCTAGGGTAACCCATAGAAAATTATGTGTGACACTCCTCCTATGACAACAATATGTATTATGCAGTTGATGTACTTGATTCTTTTACTCTGGAAGCAATGTAACCTTCATGTTATGTATTGTACTTGTGTAGTTTAGTCTTCAGTTTTCCTATGTCTAGAGGTTGTTGGCTTTTCCTTGGGAGCCCTTTACTATCTCCTAACACGGGGGGTGGGCCTTCGGGCACCACTTGGTTGGGTGGAACGTACACTATACACCATTGGGTTCCCATTACATGTTCGTGATGGTGGGAGCTTCTAGATTGGAGAGCTCACATGTTTCAGTTACTTGTACCATCCTTTGTATATTTTTGGTTTAGATGGATACTTTTGTATATGTACTACTCCTCATTTGTATTCGAGGAGGAATCTTGTAACATTGTAATTGTAACTTTAATGTATGAAATTCCTCATTTTGGAAATGAGCTTTGTAATTGCTTTATGGAATGAATGTAATCTTTAAATGATTCTTAATGTACTTTGTAACTTATGAGATGAATTAAATGCCTTGGATGTATGTTATTTATTTCATGAGTAGTAATTATATGCTATGGTTAGTTTAATTTTGTATATTGGGTTTCAAATGTAATGCATTGTCACGTATCTTAGAGAATGTAAGCGTTAAGTGTATTTCACTTTACTTATTATAATTACACTTTAGAAAAAAAAATTGCTACACTTTTATTGTGTTTGCTTATTTTTTTAAGGTTATGTGGCGGGGAATTACACATAGGCCTGCAAGGAGGTGACCCCAAGATCTCTCACATGAAGGAAGCCCTGAGAAGTAAGCACCTCATAGGCCTGCAAACCTGCAAGGAGGGTGTCCTCCAAGATCTCTCACATAAAGGAAACCCAGAAAATAGCGCCTTACAGACTTGTAGACCTGCAAGGAAGGTGTCCTCCAAGATCTCTCACATGAAGGAAACCTAGAAAAGGTACCCTATAGGCCCATAGACCTATAGGGGATCAACCCCCAAGATCTCTCGCATGGAGGAAGCACAAAAGAAGTGCCCTACAAGCTCACAAACCTATAGGGAGGTATTCTCCAAGATATCTCACATGGAGGAAACCCAAGGAAGGAAGACTTCATAGAGTCAGAAAGTGACTTTACAGGTGCATTTGCAAAGCGACATGTTTACTCGCAGACAAAACATGTCTGAAAGTGGCCACACAGGAAAGTAAATGGATAGTTAGGTGGACCATCGATAGATTAGAAAAATTTCAAAGGGGTCCCTTGGGAACCCGGTGTGAAGAAAGGGGTCCACTCAAAGGACACGTTGCTTGAAAGTGCGAAAGAGTGGTTTTTTTTCCCAAATCGATTCATCATCAAGGAATCCTTTCGAAGGATGTTCACTTCATCAAGGAATTTGAAAGGAAGAAAAATGCCCCTTTGCAAGGGGAAGGTCAAAGTTGCTCCCTCCTCAAAGGAAAGTTATTCAGTTCTTTCTTTGCGAACCCATGATGAAGGAAACACGTTTCGTTAGGGTTACAAGTTGAGAATGTGATTCTTTGAAAAGTTTGTGAAGATTCTTGAGAAAAGATTCATTTGGCAAAGAATACATTTTCTGAAAATCAGAGTGTCATAGAAATGGCATTGTCATACATGAAAGGGACAACTCAAGCAAAGAAGAGAGAAAGATAAGAAAAGAGCGAAAAAAAAATGAACACCAACAAAGGGCACATGGGTGATCTGATATTTCGGGGTTAGAGTTGTTCATAAATATATATATATATATATATGTAAGTATAATAATAGTATATAAAATGAACTATCATCAACCCCCTACTATATCAGACCATGTGAAGAATGCTCGAGAAGACAGTAAAAATAAAAAAATTGGGTCAACATGGAAGGGAAGCCTAAATGCCCCCAACGCTTTGCATTGTCCCCAATTTTTCCGAAATTCAATCACAAACAAGGAAGAATGATGATACAAATAGAAGGTTTACGACACAAAAACCACTCCTATATCAAGGCACCAACAAGGGTGAAAAGGGTCATCCAAGAACACAAAACACAATCATGAGGGAACAGATCACAACACACACACACACATCTAATCTAAAGATAAAGAAGAGGCCTCCCCCTAACATTGATCGACCAAGAGGTCATCTGCTTCCCACTCTAGAGCATCATAGAGGGAAGGAGTACGAGCCTACAATAGTGGGATGTTAAGAGGAGGAGCTTATGCCCCTCCTGCAACAAGGGCTAAGGAAGAACTCCCCACAAGGTCTCCTCCACTCGGATCCTTTGGCGCTATGGTCAATGATTTCGTGAAAATCACTAACAAGGCCAAAACTTCATCCAGAGGGTTAAACATGCACTTCACTGGAGTGACATGTCATACCTCAACGGATGGGGAAAGTTGTGCTTGATGTTCACTACTAGGCTCACTGAGTGACTCGGGAGCAGTGACAAATTTAGGGGAAGCTAGGACTAGTTCAGTTACTGAAACAGAACGAGTCAGCACGAGACCACCTTTCAAAGAAGGTGGGCTCCTCGTATGTCCTTCGTTACTGGAAGAACCACCCTCCACCTTCTGCTTCTGCAGGGGATGTGAACTCCCCACAGACGAGGAAAGAGGTGTGGAGGAAGAGGAGGAGAACAATGTAGCAAAGACCACTAAAGTATTTGGAATATCCATGGGTTTTGGGAAAGGAGGCACATCTGGAAGGGACATCAACAAGGGTGGCTCCACTAAAGAGCGATGAACACTTGCACCTTTTTGGGTTCAAGCACATTCGTACTCACAACAAAATCCAGAAGCGAGACTGAACTAGATTGAATGGAAAAGAGGGGAGGAGAGAGGAGGACATGGTAGGAGGTCCTGAAATAGTGGCGGTCATCTCCTCTTCCTTTCTTTGTAAGGCAGCCTGCTCAGCCACGAGGGCCTTTCGTTGGCTCTTGTGCTTGTGCGCAAGGCAGTTTCTATGACTCTTTGAGCTAGAGACTAAAGGTTGTGAAGGAACAAAAGGCTCTTGCTCAACCATGGGAGTGTCCACCACAATTGTTTCCAATAGAGCAACAGGATCCTAAATGGGAGTAGGAGGAGCAGGTTGAAAGCAGTGAGGTTAATCAGCTCTAACGCCTTGACAGTGAGCCTCTTCCCATTTACTGCCTTGGGAGTAGAAGTGGTAGGAGACTATAGAGGATGAGACATAGAATATTCCCCATGGGGACCTTTCTTCCTACTATTCCAAATGGGCCTAAGCTCTGTGGGAAGAACAAGAAGCTTAAATGGAGGACACTTGGACTTTCGCCAAGCGGGCACCACAGGTTTCTCTCATAGACACGAAACAGAATTTGATGGCACCACCACAAGTACAAAAAGTTCGTCATGCGTGTGGATGGTGCTCATAGGTGCATCATACCCATATTTATGCAAAAATTTGATTAGCATGATTTCATCAATTATGATGTTTACCTAAGATGTCGGATCAAAGAGAACACCTGCTACGATGTTTACATTGATTCGCACAAGGATGTAGAGAGGAGATGGCTCCCTACTAAAACCCATTGGAAGATCCTGTGAGGTGAAGGTGATGCCAGTACCAATTCTCACAGGCTACCCAGAGGGGATAGGTTGATGCAGGAAAGAGGCCATCACATGCAATAAACGACACTCTCACAGGGCCCCCTAAAAGTTTCAAGATAAGACAGTGACCCAATTAAGGTTTTGTTGTGCAACACTTTCAAAACCTTCAAACTACGCCTACTAGGGGTCATAGGTTGGGTTGTAAGGCAAATGCCTCACAACAATCGCACCTAAAACACTCCTAGAACATGAGGAAAGAAACTTTCAGTATCGCCGAATGTAACCAAAATGGTTATCGGGTTCAACAAAAATGTAAGAGAGGGGGACCAACCACGTCAAGGCCCCAGGTCACGAAGATCCAAGAGTGGAAGGATTCCCTAACTTACCTCACTCTAAAGGGGTGTTTGAAATGAGGTATGAGAATGATGAGGACTATAAAGTACTTCAATCACCCTTCAAACTTGAACTTTAGTTTGGGCTAGGTGAACTAGTTTTTTGGAGTCGATACTGTGCCTCAGACAACTCTCTATCCAAGGACGACAACACAGTTCTGGGACGTTAGCACGGCGTGCTAGTGTCTCTTGAGCACATTGGCATTTGTATGACTAGCCAACAATGAACAAAGTAAAAAAGCCAAAAAGACCTACTAACAACCTAGCTAATTCAATCTGGATGGTAAAAATAGAATGAAAAAGAATGCAAAATAGATACTGAAATGATAAAGTAAATAGACAAGAACTAGGGTGACGAAGATAATCTCACAAAATTTAATGTTCGCTAGCTAGCTCTAAATGGACGTCCACCTATACACAAAAAAGAGGGGAAATTTGTTAGGGATGTATAGGGGCTTGCCTTAATCAAACCCCCATTTTGGTGTTTCCACCTCCATGGAAAGCCAAGTAGCAACGATAGAGAAATGTATGATAAATAAGTATAGAAGGAAGGAATAAAAATAACATTGCAAAATAGTAAAGAGCTATTCAACCAAATCGTAAAGGATAGGAGTGCAATGTTACCATCTTCACCAAGAGCTCGTTAGCCAGTGATGGAGAAAGAAGGCTTGAAGAATCACCACAACCTCGACTACGATGAAGGGAGGTGTTGCAAAATGTCAAGCCCCTGCTGCAATGGATTGCCTCACACTTGCTTCACGGAGTTGACAGAGTGTTGAGAATGTTGGAAGTGCTAGGAAGCTATGAAGAAGGATGAAGTGAAGGCTTGAAGATTCCAAAAAGAGATGGAAAAAAATGATTTGAATGAAGAATGGATGAATTTGAAGGAGAAGATGGAAGAATCTATCATTTTTGAGGTCAGTTGGTCGAAGAGGGATGTTACAAATTGTTCCCAATAGGAAGTGTAATGCCTCTGCCATCTTCAGATGCAGGAATCCTTCAGGAATGTAAGCGCGCCATGTGGACATTTGTGCGCCGCGCGGGCATCCATGATAAATATTCTTCTACCAACACAACAAACAGACACCAAGTGGAAGGAAGTCATCCAACTAATGTGGAATTTTGCCTTTGGATTTGGTTTTCTAAGGTGAGGATGTGTAAAAGGGGAATTTATGTAAGGGGTACAAATTCACTCCTATACAATTGGTAAGCTGCAAGTTCTTGATGCCTCCCTTAAGGGAATCCCTATATACTTTCTAACTCTTTTTAAAATCCGAGTTTATATTGTAGATAAGTTGGAAAAATTTTAGAGGAATTTCTTATGGTCAAATACGAAGGAAAAGAAAAAAAATGGCTTTAGTTAGTTGGGACAAAGTTTACCTCCCAAAGGTGCATGGTGGTCTAGGCATTAGGAAAATCATCCGCTTAAATAAAGCTTTGATGGAAAAGGTGGGTGGGACCTTATTCCAAATAATAAGTGTTAGAAACCAAGATCAAACATGCAAACCAGAAAAGCCTTCCACAGAAGAGAAAAATAGAAAAAGTAAGAGCTTTGCATGAATATGTGCAAATAATATTATTCAGGGATTTATAAATTACATGAGATGATTTTCTTTATAAAATCAATGTATGCACAACCCTAATCTTGAGCAACAAGATAGCTCAACAAGATAAGAATGACCAATTATAACCTAGGAATTAAAATATTACCTAAGTAAACTTATGCAAGTGTAATTAAATATTAATTACACCAACACCCCCCCATAAGTGCAACTTAGGGAGACTAAAAAGAATGCACCTAAAACTAAGATGAATGCAAGAAAGCATGAATGGGTCCCGACAACAAGGCCTGATCAGGTACCCATGTACAAATGCAATGAATGAGAAAGAGGAAAACCCAGTGGGACAAAACCCCCCCTCAATGAGATGACTGCTGCAAAGAAGCACTGGAAGAACATTGTGGAGTAACACTGGAACCAAAATTTGGCAAGCAAGGAAATATACTTCTATTTACAAGAAACCAAATGAGAGTCACTAAAGGACTCAAGTGGAATCATAATAATGCAACAGCAGACCTAATGCCACGGAACACTGGAAAACTCACAAACTGGAACGACCCTGGAATCTGTGAAGCAACAGTAGATGAAATGATTCCCCCCATAAGAGGGAATGCTATGATGATAGAATATGGAAACCGTGTATCTCGATGCCGATGCCAAATTGAGACTAAAACTCTTCCATGGGAACAAGTACCATAAAGATTCTGGAAGATTAACCATAAAAACATGGCCCTCAAATTGAGATGGATCTGAACCAATGCGGATCAATAGCCATAGGCTCTCAATCTGAAGTGTGAACTGATGTGAATCTTATATGTGTCAAGCTATAAGCAATATGCGGCCAAAAGAAACTAAGAAACTAGATACAACCCATGCGAGTTGTCATCAAATCAAGATGGAGATCAAAGTGCATGCACACTCTAATCATATTATTATGCAAGAAACCCCCCTAATGGAACTTTATATCAATTCATTTATTACAATACCCAATGATTGCAAAAGGAGAGAATGCTAAACATGCATAAACAAAAAATAAAATGACGTGATACTGAAATGAAGTGCAAAGATTCAAGTTTCACCCTTCCAATTGCCAAAACATCCAAGTAATCTCCAAAACACCCATCAGGCCAAATTTGGAATAACGATCAACCTAGGATAGATACAAAAAAAAGTGCATGGACAACAACATAGATCTCCTCAATACCTTTCCAACGTCGCAAAGATAGAAAAAATCAGAGATCGTGGCAAAAAGTTATGAGCTTGGAAGCCATAAATAAACATCTGACTTCAAACAGCAATAAATTCAACTAAAAAAAAATACTAAAACATAAACTACACCATAGGATAGTGCTCAAAACCAACTTTCCTTCGATATCTCATTTTCCTAATTTCAATACTGTATGCCCAAGTTATGCCAAAAAGAAAAAAACTGCTCCTTGAAGGAAAATTAGGGCTAGGAGGGGGCAAAGAGGGTCGTACGACCACTGACGTCATCAACTTACGAGCTTAAATTTGATGGCCATCTGGTCGTCGCCGGAAAAAAAAACCCCCCTGCTGAAAAAAATCCCCGATCACCGGTAAAAGTGCCCAATTGCCAGAATATTCATGATTTGATGGCCGGAATCTCCAGAGAATATTCCATCAGAATCATTTGCATGGGCCGCCAATTTTCTGCAGGGTGCCACCAGAATTTCTTTTGCAGTCATCAGTTGTGGAGGAAGCTATCGGGAAGGGAAAAGCCGACAAGATTTATTGAAGCTGTCGATGATTGAAGGGGTCAGCCGCCAGTGAGAATGCAGCGGTCGGTTGATTGAACACCGAACGGATTGGAGTGGGGGGCCCGCACAGGTACAGTACGGCCTGCGCAGGGATGTGACATCTGTACCCTTGTACTTTTTTTTTTGTATATATATTTTGTGTTTTTTCTAATAATTTTTTTGTGGAATATTCTGGATTTCATGGTCGGAATCTCCAAAGAATATTTCATCAGAATCATTTGCATGGGCCACCAAATTTTTGCAGGGTGCCGCCAAAATTTCTTTTGCAATCACCGGTTGTGGAGGAAGCTGCTAGGAAGGGAAAAGTCAGCGGGCTTTATTGAAGCTTTCGGTGATTGAAGGGGCTAACCACCGTAGAGAATGCAATGGCCAGTTGATTGAGCACAGACCGACTTGGAGTGGGGGGCCCACGCAGGTACGGTACGACCTACGTAGGGATGTGACCTACGCAGGTCTGTACCCCTACACTCTTTTTTTTTGTATATATTTTTTTGGTTTTTTTTTTAATAATCTAATTGGAGTGTAGTTTCACTTTGATCTCCATCTTGATTTTGATGACAACTCGCATGGGTTGTATCTGGTTTCTTAGTTTCTTTTGGCCACATCTTGCTCTAGCTTGACACATATCAGATTCACATCGGTTCACACTTCAAATTGGGAGCCTATGGTTATTGATCCGCATTGGTTCAAATCCATCTCAGTTTGAGGGCCATGTTTTTATGGTTAATGTTCTAGAGTCTTTATGGTACTTGTTCCCATGGAAGAGTTTTAGTCTCAGTTTGGCATTGGCATTGAGATGCATGGTTTCTAGATTCTGTTATCATATCATTCCCTCTTATGGGGAGGCATCATTTTATCTATTGTTGCTTCACATATTTTAGGGTTGTTCCAGTTTGTGAGTTTTCCAGTGTTCCGTGGCATCGGGTCTACTGTTGCATTATTATGATTCCACTATGGTTTCTTGTAAACAGAAGTATCTTTCCTTGCTTGTCGTATTTCGGTTCCAGTGTTACTCCACAGTGTTCTTGCAGTGCTTCTTTGCAACAGGTCATCTCATTGTAGGGGGGTTTTCTCCTCTTTCTCATTCATTGCATTTGTACATGGGTACCTGATCAGGCCTTGTTGCCAGGACCCATTAAACCAAGATCGGACATGCAAACCAAAAAACCTTCCACAAAAGAGAAAAATAGAAAAAAGCAAGAAATTTGCATGAAGATGTGCAAATAATATTATTCAGGAATTTATAAATTACATGACATGATTTTCTTTATAAAAGCAATGTATGCACAATCCTAATCTTATCTTGAGCAACAAGATAGCTCAACAAGATAAGAATGACCAATTATAACCTAGGAATTAAATTATTACCTAAGTAAACTTACACAAGTGTAATTAAATATTAATTACACCAACAATAAGGATTGGTGCAAAATTCTAAGTGAAAAATATCTCAATCACTCAAGATTCCATATTGTGCTTTTTGAAATGGGTTTTTCTAGAGGATCTAAGATTTGGATTACTATCCTTAAAACTCGTAGTTTGATCTTGTTGGGCCTTAAATGGAAGGTGGGGAACAATAGTCATATCCATTTTTGGGAAGACTGTTGGTTGTTTGACCAGCCCCTTAGAGACCACCCTTCCTTTAACAACCTTAAAATCCCTAATATAACCACCTTTGGCCCTCTGGTTTCTTATTACCTTTTGCATGACAATTCATGGAAAATTATTCAAATTTGTTGCCAATACCAATATCATCTTCACCAAAGTTATTTACTTCTCCAAAATGACCCTTGTAGGATCAAAATCTCCATCTTTCCTAGGGAGGACTACTTCTTTTGGGAAAATTTTCCTAAAGGAAACTTTTTGTCAATTCAGCTTACAATATGTTGTTAAAGAAGGACAAATGTGTTTCCTAGATGAAGGTAAGGAACAACAAGCTCCTTCCTAAAATCATTTTTTTCTGGTGGAAAACTATGCACAATAGAATCCTAACCTAATAAAATATCATCAAGCATGGCATCCAATTACCCAATAGATGTGTCCTATGCAATATGGATGAAGAAATGGTCCTACATCCTCATACATTGTCCTTTTTCTCAGAAAACTTGGGGATTTGTGATGTAAAAGCTTCAAATTTTCTAGCTCATGCAAAAATATTTGGGTGACCTCATTGAGGAATGGGTTAGTCCTTTCCATCACCCCTTTATCAAATAATTATGGAAGCAAATACCTCTACACCTCTATTGGAGCCTCTGGAAGGAAAGAAACAACCGAATCTTTAGAGATTTGAAAAGGAGTCCTGAGGAGGTTTGTTCGGATTTTTGCAAACTACTTTTCCCAAGGAGAATATTTTGGTTTTTCATTGGGTATATCCGAATTCCCATCCTCTCCCTTTGGAATCCAAAATTTCTACTTAGTGGGGTTTTCCTAATTTGTTCGATAATGTTGACATTACAAAGAAGATGGTAAGACTACACACTAAATGGATTCCTACCCAATTTGGCTGGTGCAAACGTAATTTTGATGGTGCTACAAGTGGCAACCTTGGCATGACTAGTGGGGGTGGTATGTTAAGAACCCCTTCGAGGGTTGTTGTGGCAGGTTATGTGATGCATGGACTTTTGACGGTCATAAATTTTGATTCAGATGTTCGTTTGGGCTGAAATTATACATGCGGCTTCATGATGAGATGTTGATAGGATTTCCAGCCGAGCCCAACTTGGTTGGGGGCCATCTTGACAAATTTTCAAGGCCAAATTCTTTCTTGGCCCTCAAAATCAACTTTTTGTTTTTTTTCACCTTTTTCGAAAATTGTTTTCTCTAATAACTTGGAAATCATGTTTCCAATTTTGAATGTAAGTTGACAATTCATGTCACCTTAGTTTTAGGAATTTTTTAGGAAAAAATATGGGTTCAAAGGGATATGTATGCAAACTTACCAAAAATGGCAAAAAAATGACAATTGTTAAAAACTGCCAAAAAGGTAACTTTTGGGATTTTTTGTTTTTTTTCCAGTTTTTTAGATATAAGGGTGTTTCTTTCATTTTAGTAGAAAATTTGGAGAATAAAATAAATTTGATTTCGAATCCATCTTGAATTTCCTGGCTTTGTTTATTCAGTAATGATTAAATTTTATTGAATGTGTTTTTGGCTGCGTCATTTGGTATCAGAGTAGGAAGATGGCTGGGAGATGAAGAGAAAGCGGAGGTCTTTCCCAGATGCATAGAGAAATGTGAATTCTACAAAGACAATTAAAATAACTTACAAAACAAATGGAAAATCAAAGAATAAGAAGAAGAGATGATTCTGATGAAGAGACAATCCTACAAGGAGGCGCAGATCAAGATGTGGAACTTGAAGAAGAACAATTAGAGGGCATGAGCTTTGAAAAGGATGCCTAGGGCCTTCAAAGGGAAAAATGAAGGGATAAAGATTTATGTTTCAAACTATGCAGGTAGTCTTAAACTGAGGAGTTGATAGACTGGCTAAATGACATAGGGAAATTTTTTGAATGGAAATCCATGATAGAGGAAAAGAAGGTAAAGTTTGCATGCACCAAGTTAAAAGGTCATGCAATGATTTGGTGGGATCATCTTCAGAAGGAACGCACAAGGAAAGGAAAGGATAAGATCAAGAGCTGGAATAAAATGGAGAAGAAGTTGAGAGAAAAATTCTTTCCCATAGACTATGTGCAAACCATTTTTCATAGGTTTCAAAATTTAAAGCATAATTTATCTTTTGTAGAAGATTATACAAATGAGTTTTTCAAGTTGTTTATACATGTAGAGCATCAATAAATTGATGAAAAAATGGCTTCTAGATATGTAAATGGCTTGAAATTCTCTATTCAAGATGAATTGAGCATGCATCATGTCAACAGTATGGAGGAGGCCTACCAATTGGCTCTAAAGGATGAAGAGAAACAAAGTAGACAATATCTAAGGAATAGAGGAGGATGAAGGGGTACATCATCCCCATTTCAAGGAGGTTCAAATTATGGTAGGGGAGAGTCATCCCAGGGATTGGAAAAATAGGTAGACAATCGACAAGATTCTCAAAATCAAGAAAGAGGAAGGCGATTTTAGAGAGGTAGAGGTATGGCAGTGGTAGAGGATGGGAAAACCAAAGAAGGACTTTCATGTGTTTTAGATGTGGAGAAGAAGGACGTAGGGAATTTGGATGCTCAAATTATAACATGCAAGACAAAAATGAGGACAACCTAGGGTGAACCTAGTTCAAGCCAAAAATGAAGCAGAAGGAGCAAAACTAGAGGTTTCACTAGATGTGTGAGAAGGCCTCATGATGAGAAGATCAATGATGATTCCAAAGAAGGAGAAAGAACATGCTAAAAAGCTCTAATGATTCATGGCTTTGAATGAATATCTTTAGAACCAGATGCACTTCAGGTGGAAAGGTATGTCAAGTTATTGTTGATGTAGATAGTTGTGAGAACATGGTCTGTAGGGAAATGGTAGAAAAAATGAATTTACACTGTGAAAAGCATCCCCATCCCTATCGTATCACATGGTTTAAAAAAGGAAATGAAGTCACTGTTGATAAAAGATGTTTAATCAAGTTTAGCATAGGGAATATCTATAAGGATGAGATATGGTGTGATGTCATTCCAATGGATGCCTGTCATGTATTGTTGGGAAGGCCATGGCAACATGATAGAAAAGTTATGCATGATGGAGAGAAAAACACATACACATTTTGGAAGGATGGATCTAAGTTGATTCTCTTGTCTCTTAAGGATGAAGGGAAAAGTGATACCATGCTGTCTAAAAGAGAAATTTTCAAAGAAATGAAGGTGATAGGGTGTTGTTATGCATTAGTAGTAAAAAGAGGAGAAGAGGAAAGCATTTCAATACCATCAAAAGTAGCAGAGATCTATTAGGGGAGTTTGTTGATGTTGTGCCTGATGAGCTACCTGATGGTCTACCACCAAAGAGGGATATTCAACATCATATTGATATGATTCCAAGAGAAAATCTACCCAATCAAGCAACTTATAGAATGAATCCAACACAACATGCAGAATTTAATAAACAAGTAACAGAACTCATCAGAAAAGGTGTCGTTAGAGAGAGCATGAGCCCATTGTTTTGTACCTGCATTACTAACCCCAAATAAGGATGGCATGTGGAGGATGTACACTGAAAGCAAAGAAATTAATAATATTAGCATCAAGTACTAGTTTCCAATCCCTCCTATAGAGGGCATAATGGATGCACTGGTAGGGGCCAAATATTTCAGCAAGATTGATCTATGAAGTGGCTATCACTAGATCCGAATTCGAGAAGGGGATGAGTGGAAAAAATCCTTTAATACTAGAGATGGTTTGTATGAGTGGATGATTATGCAATTTGTGTTGTCTAATGCACCCAATAAATTTATGAGATTGATGAATATTGTACTGCAGTCTTACATTGGTAAGTTTGTGGTAGTTTATTTTGATGACATTTTGGATTTTAGCAAAAGAAAAGAAGAGAACCTACAACAATTGGGGATTATCTTGGGTGTACTGAGGAAGGAGAAGATCTATGCAAATTTGAAAAAGTGCAAATTCATGCAAAAAAATTTAGTGTTTTTAGGCTTTGTCATTTTTGAAGATGGTGTCATAATGCATCTAGAAAAGGTCATGGAAATTCTAGAATGGCCTAGTCCAAGTAGCATAATAGAGGTAAGAAGTTTTCATGGGTTGGCCACTTTCTATCGAAAGTTCATTCAAAATTTCAGTAGTATTGTAGCACCTATAACAAACTGCACCAAAGGAAGGGAATTTGCATGGACTAAGGATGCTGAGGAGAGCTTCAATTTTCTAAAGAAGAAGGTAATTGAAGCCCCTATACTTGCACTGCCAAATTTTGATAAGGTATTTGAAGTAGAATATGATGCCTCCTATGTGGGAATATGTACAGTACTTAGCCAAGTAGGTAGACCTATAGCTTTCTTTAGTGAAAAGTTAAATGAGGTGAGGAAGAATTATTCTACTTATGATTTGTAATTTTATGCAATTGTTCAAGCATTGAGACATTGGAAGCATTATCTAGTTCCCCAAGAGTTTCTGTTGTTTATAGACCATATTGCATTGAGATACTTGAACACACAAAAAAAGTTAAATAGTAGGCATGCCAAATGGGTCTCTTTCTTACAGGGATACACTTTTGTTCTAAAGCATAAGTCTAGAAAACAAAACTAGGTTGCATATGCATTGAGTAGGTGTTTTGTACTGTTGACCACAATGGAAACTGAAGTAATTGGATTTGATGCCATAAAAAAATTGTATGAATTTGATGATGATTTTTGGGAGATTTTAGAATAGATGAAAGCTCCAATATCTGGTAACTTGGATCATATCAAGGGTGAATATTTTATGCAGGATGGTTATCTCTTTAAAGGGAAACAACTATGCATACCAGCTGGCTTAATGAGAGAAAATATTATCAGAGAATTCCATAGTAGTGGGTTGGTTGGACATTTTGGAAAGGATAAGACAATTGCCTTGGTAGAAGACAAATACTACTGGCCAAAGATGAAGAAGGAAATCACTAAGTATGTAACAAGGTGCATAATCTATCAAGTGGCTAAAGGACATTTATAGAATATAGGGTCGTATATGCCATTACCAGTACCCACCGAACCATGGACAAATTTGAGCATGGACTTTTTGTTGGGGCTACCACACACCCAATGGGGTAATGATTCAATTTTTATAGTTGTTGATAGATTTTCAAAGATGGTTCATTTCATTTCCTATAACAAAACTAATAATGCAATGAGGGTAGTAGAACTATTTTTTTCAGAAGTTGTTTGATTACATGGTGTTCCAAATAATATTACGTTTGATAGGGATACCAAATTTTTAAGTCATTTTTGGAGGAATTTATGGAAGAATATGGGGACCAAGTTATAGTTTAGCAATGCCTATCATCCTCAAACGGACGGGTAAACAGAGGTAGTCAATTAGAGTTTGGGAAATTTGTTAAGGTGCATTTTTGGAGAGAAGCCCAAACAATGGGACTTGGCCTTACCCCACACAAAATTTTCCTATAACAATTCTGTAAATAGATCAATAGGTAAATCACCTTTTCAAATTGTGTATGGTAGGAATCCTAAGGGTGTTCTAGATTTGGTACAACTACCTATGAAATATAGAGTAAATGATGATGGGGAATAATTTGTAGAACATCTTCAATAGTTGCAGCAAGATGTGAGACAAAAGTTGTAGGACAGTAATGAGAAGTATAGGACTACTATGGATGCTAGTAGGCAGAATCAGGTATTATATGAAGGTGACTTAGTGATGGTATATTTGATAAGAGAGATTTCCTACAGGAACATATCACAAGTTGAAGAACAGGAAAATTGGTCCTTGTAGAATTACAAAGAAGATCAATGATAATGCCTATGAGGTCAATTTACTAGAAAACTTAGATATTTCTCCTGTATTTAATGTTTCTGATTTATATGTGTTCCATGGAGAGGATCATGATGAAGACAGTGGAAAAGAAGTGGCTTGGAACCATCAAATTCCACATAAGAAGGAAAAGATTGTACAAATTTTGGATAAGCAAACTACATCCACTTGGAAAGGTCAATACAACAAGTATTTGGTACAGTGGGATGGATTACCGGCAACAGATAGCACATGGATTTTAGAGTGGTAAGTGAATAATTTGGATCAAGGCAAGTGGCAATAGTTTGAAGACAACTTGCAGGAGCTGTGTTCTTTACAACTAGAGGAGAATGATGCAGGGACTTCCAATGGTCATAACTTTTGATTCAGATGTCTATTTGGGCTGAAATTTTACAAGCGGCTTCATTGTGAGATATTGATAGGATTTCCAACCAAGCCCAACTTATTTGGGGACCATCTCGACATTTCTTTTGAGGCCAAATTCTTTCATCTTGGCCCTCAAAATCAGCTTTTTGTGTTTTTTTTGAGTTTTTAGAAAATTGTTTTCTTTAATAACTTGGAAATCTTGTTTCCAATTTTGAATGTAAGTTGAAAATTCATGTCACCTTAGTTTTAGGAATTTTTTAGGAAAAAATTCTGAGTTCAAAGGGATATGTATGTGAAATTACCAAAAATGGCAAAAATTTGACAATTGTCAAAAATTGCCAAAAAGGGTATTTTTTGGGTTTTTTGTTTTTTTTTTTCTAGTTTTTTTAGATATAAGGGTGTTTCTTTCATTGTAGTAGTAGAGTTGGAGAATAGAAGAAATTTGATTTCGAACCCATCTTGAATTTCCTGGCTTTCTTTATTCAGAAATGATTAATTTTTATTGAATTTTTGCCTGCATCATTATGTTGGAGGCCTTGGTGCTAACATGAATAATTAGGTAGAAATCATGGCTCTTTTGTGGGCCTCAAAATTTCTCTTGCTATTGGTACCAAGAATCTCCTCATTGAGGGGGACTCTAAACTAATCATTGATGCAGTGAAAGGTATTGCTCAACTAGGCTAGGTGTTGGAGGATATTATAAAAGATATCTAGAAACTCTTTCTCAATTTGGAAAAGTTTGAGATCAAACATTTTTATCATGAGGGTAACTAGGTTGATAATGTTATGGCACGACTAGGTATGGACCAAAAGTCTCTATGATGTTGATGTAATTTTTCAAGTCTCCTGGATTATGTTAGACAACTCCTTACTTCAGAGTGGAACTATGTTGCCTTTGCTAATGACATTTAATGGTGTGAAGGATTGTAAACCTAACCATAGGCTTATGCCTTTGGTGGAGGAATATATATTGAAGAGGGAAAATTTATTTATTTTCTCGTTGGATTTTAATTATGGGAATACTTTGTCTCTATTCTGCTACATGTTGATGTGGATGTTGACTCTGTCGAAGAGTACGAGACCATGTTCTAGATGGGTCCAAAAAGTTGTGTGGTGTCCCATGCTGCTGGAGTGGCTCCTCCATGTTCAGCTTGATCATATGAAGGTGGTGATGTCTTGCCACATTTATGGTAATTATGAAAAATGTACTCATTGGAGGTTTAACAAGACTTATATGATCATCTCCTAGAAAGATTTGAGCTTAATTATGATTGTAATCACTGGCATAATTAAATCCCTTCAAAAATCTTCATAGGGCACAATTTTGTTGGATTTCTACCATTTTTCGAGACGTTTGTATGAGGTCCATGGAATGACAGATTTGAAACTGAAGTCTTCTCACATCTTTGACAAGACTAGTACGATCATACTAGCTAACATCTTCCTTCCCTTGCAAAGGTCTACACATGGTGTCATTTCTTTGGATTTCTGCCATTCCATGGGACATTTGTATGAGGTTTGTGGAAGCACAAAAAAGGATTCGATGTCATCTTCCAGCATTGACAAGACTTGTACAACCATCTCTCATCTTAACCAAAAATCTTCGAGTTTAAATTTTCTTGTGATTGAGATTACTAGCATAATGCAAGCTTCTATTACTCCTACCACTGATATTGTGAGACATGACTGACTCTTGATTCAAAGGATGCTTTGTAATAATTATATTCACTCTTGGATGGGGTTATGTAATTATTACTCCTCTAGCACATATTTTTATCCTTTATTTTCTCTTGATTATACTAATTGCTCGACACCATGGCTTTTGTATAATCTCTTGAGAATATTTTCTATCTTTTTGCAAACTCTATTATTTTTCCAAGAAAGGATGGGTGGTGATAGAGTTCGTATTGAACCCAGTTCTTGTGAAGAATTCTCCATTGATGCCACTATTTGGCATATTTTTTGTGAAGGAAGGGTTGCTCCTTTCTTGGAATGCCTTAAGGGACATGACGAGAGTCTATCCATTCAAGTGGCCTATTCTTGGGACTCAAGGAAAGTAAAATTTTGCATAATTTCCTTTGAGGTTGATGAAGATGTGATTGTGTAGGCAACAAGAATGAATACAAAAGGGAAAAAAAGGAAAAAGCACATAAACATAGCAGACAATGACAACTTAACTCATTTTTTCAAAGAAGGTGAACAACCTAGTAAAATGCAAGGTGGTTTAGACAGGGAAAAACTTTCTTTTCCATGGGATAAGGTATGCCTCATGCTTATGAAGTTTTTTTTATCTTAAAGGTAGATACAAGTGTTGTTATTTTTACCACTTCCCCCTCCTTAACCACTTCTATCATAATGTGTTGATAAGTTTCCCTTTCTACCTGTTAACCTCCCTAGAAAGCTCCATTAAGGATTTATTGGAATTAAATAAAAAAATCTCAAAAAATAATCCTATTCCTCTGCATCAAGGTCTTATCATGTGTCTTTACCAATTCCATCTTGCCTTATGCCCACCAAAGAAAATTAAATTTATCTTGAATGAGGAAACCCCCCTAATTCCCCTCAAGTTGTGACCACTTCAACCACTCAAGGGAAAAATAAAGGTAAAAAGAAGAAGCTTTTTCACATTAATCATACTTCCCCCTACCAAAGTTTATGGGGGAACCCTCTACTCTTAATGATACCCCCTCTAACCTTATTGGGGATAATCCTTCACTTGAGACTCCTACCTTTGACCAATCTCAAGTGGATCAAGGTCTTTGTGACCTTAAAAATTATCCCCCTTCTCTGGGTTTGAGAAAACATGACCACATGGGGTTTCAAAACCCCCACCAAAAAGTAGAAAGTTTCACCAAAGCCGATCTTGGTTGAGGAGGATGTTGTTGTTGTTGTCAATGTTGAAGAGTATAAGGCTGAGGAGTTGGTTAGTGGCTCTCATTTGAGAAGATCCAACTGTCTGGAAGGTCGTCCAAAATATTTTGCGAAGGAGGTGGTTGAGGATGTTATTAAATAGGTGAGTCTCTGAATCGATGAGGAGGAGAAAGGGATTGATTCTAAAGGTCTTGAGAAAACTACTGAGAGCTAGCCTAAGTACATGGTTAGCATGGAAAATTCCAGTGTGGACCCTCTGAGTGAAATTCACAATTTCCCTTAGTGTGCTGCAACGATGAAGGAGCTTGCTAAGCTCAAAAAGAATGTGTTGGAGATTGAGAAAAAGATGGTAAACCTTTCCAAATTCAACTCCAAGGTTATGCACAAATCAACAACTACCCTCTGGTTAAGTTGGTTGTCTTGTGTCTCTTGTTAGCTATTTTTTTGTTTTGATATTCTGTTAAAGCGTTTTTGTGTTGCGTATGGTCTTTGGACTTTGTTTTCAGCCTCCAGGCTCTTTGTAACTGGGCCAACACCCTAGTTTTGTTGCTTTATCTATCAAAAACATTTGTAATTAATGGAATGCGAGCTAGAGTAATGTGTATTTGGTCAAGGCCTCAAGGTCTTTGAAAGTCTCCATCTAGATGATACTTTCCTTGAATTTTTGGATTGAAACACCTTCTCTATATTGAAAAATAGCAAGAAGATACCATTTATTACAAGTATTAGTGATAGTTTAAATTATAAATTAATTGCAAATTCCCTACTATAATTTTTTTATTCAAAAATTCAATATGATGTTAGGGTGTCTCAGACATGCCGATTTGTATGGATGATCAATAATTTTTATCAAGTAGATATTGCAATTAACTTACAAATTAAACTATCACTAACACATGTAAGAAATAGTTGTCACTATCTATAATAATATATGTTAATTTTCCATTCTACTAAAATTGTGAAGAAGTGGTGGTTAATTCATATTTTTTTGGAATTCAAATTTATGTTAATTGTTACTAACTTTCACAATTCAACCTTGTCATTTTCCATTAGTATAGTCACATTTAAGTTTTTTCTCTATCTCAAATGTTAGGATTCCTACATTGACAAAATAAATATTGTGCGATTTAATGATGAAAAATTCAATATGAATTAATTTACACATTAAATTTTCACTAACACTTGTAAATTTCTAAGATGTCTTAAACATTTGAGACTTTAGTTTTGATTATAAGGAAAAAATAGGTTTTGAAGGGAACCAAAACCCTTTACAACAAAACAAATGAAAAGCTACTCATAGATAAAACATTGAACCATCAACAATAGCCAGTAGCAAAAAATTAGCCAAAAAATAGATAACCAATAGCATAGACAAAACCAACAAAAAAACATAGAAAGGGACACTATTTTATGTTCTTTAAGGTGTTAGCCACCTCAATTTCTTGGTTAAAAAGGAAGTTCGACCATGTCCATCAGTTCTTTCTTCTCCTCCTCAAAGGTTTTCCTCAAGTTACCCCTACCTCTTGTACATGGGACTTTTTCCTCATCTTTTTCAGCCTTCTTCCCCTTCCCATTTGAAGCTTGGTCCTTATCCATCAACTCTGCAAAGTAAAGATGATCTTCCCTTAGTTGAATTATCTTCCAAAAAAGAGCCTCTAGAGATTCAACATTGTTCTTGACTGAACTGTGGCTAACTTGCAATAGCTTCTTGATGTCCACATTAGTTTCATTAATCTTAGCCTCCATTTAAGACCCTTGGTCTTTCAATAAAAATATCCAAGAACCCTTTGACATGTTTTGCATATTCTCTTTCAGAACTTGGATCTTGATATTCACCCTATTAAATTCCTGCAATGTCCACTTGGCTAGCTTGAACATGCTAGTAGCCCCCAAATGATCCATGTCCAAAAGATCGAACATTAAAGTATTATTGTCATTTAGGTATGAGAAATCCTCTGAGAGAGGATTCACCTTTAGTGGATCTGGCTTTCCAGGAATCGGATTAACCCCCTCATCCTCATGCATAGACTTCCCACCAGAAAGCTCCACACTGGGCGACTGTCGAGCAAGGGAGCCATTGATTTCAATAGTAGTATCCACATCACCCTTCAAATCATCTGTCATAACCTATTTTTTCAGCTTTGCAATATGCATGGAAGTCCTTCATGGCATTTCCTTGGCTTCCTTATCCCCCACATTATCAGGCATTCCCTCCTCCTTACAACCATCCACAACATAATCTTTCCCATTAAACACAATATTTACCTTAGACTGGGAACCACCAAAAACGACATCACTATTATTGCCAGTAGAATGGGATTCCAACTCCTATAAAATAATCTTCTTAGTAGCACATTTCACCTTGAGGTTTCCCTTCTTTCTCTTCTCCATCATAGGGGATGAAGACCCACCCTCATCCTCTTCATTTCATTCCTCCTCACTAGCAACACTAGTATATGAACTATTCGAGAGGGATTATTCACTGATAGCCTTCTCCTTACCTTTAATCATCTTGGCAAGGATAAGGGCTCTCACATGCTCCATTATGAGTAGTATGAGGCCCTTATGGAGAACAAGAGCCCTCCTATTTTATAGATGAGCATACACTGACACTTCCAACGAAGAAAAAAGAAAGAAAGAGAACGAGATATATAAAACATGTCTAAAATGATTAAACAGAGTGAAATGGTGACCTAAAATTGCAGTAAACCGACCGTCTAGGGTAACATATCGCATGATGACTTTTGCAACATCAGCCCAAATTTTCTTCAGAGATGTTCGTTCATAGACCCAGGAAGGCATCTTAATTAGCTTCTTATGTTCATCATCTTTGAAGAACTAGTCCATGACATCCTCATTACTCTTCCTTTCCTTGAAAAATTTGTCACCCACCAATGACAAACCAGTAATGGAAGTGATAAACTCCTCATTAATCACAATCTTAGTTCCCCTGACCTGTAACCTACGATTATGCCAATAGCTGAAAAAATCTATTGAAGCATTAGGATCATGACCGTGTAGCCTTTCCAGGAAGGGCATGAAATTTCCATGCTCTAAAATCCTTCAAATTTTATGATCCTTCCTCCATCTTGCATAGGAATGGCACTTGATCATGCTGTGGTCACCCCCCATGATCACATTCACCATAAACTGAAACCCCAAGAAAGAGACAGTTATTAGAAACTAAACGAGCGAAGCAACACCCACAAAGTGTGCGATGAAAAGGTAGGAAATAATGATATTAACAATCCAGAGAATGAGCTCAACTTTAGCCATCATTTCGTAATAAAAACTTAGCATCCTTCGAAAGGAGGGAGTACTCCTCCCATGCCTTAAAATCATTAATTCTAACAGCATCATTAGCAAAGAAATCTGCCAATGAGTTTCCCTCTCTATAGATATGAGTGACATGAGTTTCCTCAAAGGATCTAAGCATCATTATAGCATCCTTGATCAACTGATCAATTGTCTAGCTTAGCCTCTAAATGCCAAGTAGGTAGTTAATAATATTAAGTGAATCTCCCTCGACACAAAGTTTGGAGTAACCCTTGTCCAATGAAAACTTAATACTGATGAGTGCAGCCTCAACTTCTGCATGGTGATTGGTTTGATTTCCCAATGGGAATGGCACCATGCCCAAGAACCTCCCAACTTCATTCCTCAACACCCCCCACAACCTACAGGCCCAAGGTTACCCTTGGCTGCCCCATCAAAATTAATCTTAACCCACCCTGGAGGTGGGGGCTTCCACTTAGTACTCAATCTAGCACTGATGCTAGACTTAAAAACCTCAGATGATAAAAAAGAAATCCTCCAATTAGCGGTTACCATTAAACCATAACCAACCAGGAAAGAGGATGAAGCACACCGTGGAGAGTCAAAGCCATGAAAAGAATTTTTTTCCAAAATAGCCCTTCAAATTTTGATAAAAATACTTTCCACCTTGAGTTTGGAATCTTGAAAAATTCTATTTTTTCTTTCTTTCCAAATTCCCCAAGCAATATGTGAGGCCATGAGCTCCCAAATCCTACGAAGGATGGGGGAGGAAGAAGGGGACTTCCACTGATCAACAAAGCTTCTAGAGAGCCCAAGAAAACCCAATCCAAATTCCAAAGAGCAAGAAACTTACTCCAGATAAGAGAAGAAAAATTACAGCCAAGGAGAAGATGAAAGGAACTCTTTGCATCAGATTCACAAAGCACACACCTATTAGGAATAGAAAATCCCCTTCTACAAAGATTATCCTGAGTCAACACTTTGCTTTGCATTAGAAGCTAGAAGAAGGCATTCACGTTAGGGATCAACAACTTATTCCACAATTTCCCCCAAAAGGGATAGGGGTCAGGTTTCTCTAAGGAATTGACAAAGATTGAGGCCACAAAGAAATTACCATTAGCACAGTGGACCCAAATCACATGATTAGGTCTCAGAAATTGGGGAACTTGGGTATTAGCAAGGAACTCCCGAAGAACAATTAATGAAGGATCCCAAATCTGAAACTCCTTCCACAGACCATTCTAGATATATCTAGCCACCATATTACCAAACATGCATTTACAGATAGCAACAATAGGAGGGGCCCATGGGTGATTGATCAAAGGCTCATTATCACACTACACATCTTCCCAAAACAAAATATTGGAACCATCACACAATAACCACTTAACACCTTTAGCAATAAAGTCCCTGCAAGGGATAATATTTTTCCAGAAAGAAGATCCCAAGTGGATAGCATTAGAAACCAAAAGGTCCCAAGGTCTCCCCACTCCAGACAAATATTTATTCTTGACTAGAGAGGACTAACCCGCCTCCCCACACAGGAGTCTCAAAATTTTCTTCAATAGTAAGGCCTTATTGAAAGATCTCATGTTTCTAAGGCCCAAACCACCCCACTTCTTTGGTTTGTACACAAGCTCCCACACAACAAGAGAAATTCTAGCTTTAGCTTCCACCCCGAACTACAAAAATATTCTCATTATCTGCTCCATTTTCTCTTCAAATTTCATAGGAATCTTGAACAAATTCATGGCATACAAGGGGAGATTCTGCAGGGTAGATGAGATAAGTTGCACTTTCCCTGCCTGATTGAGAAGAGCTCCCTTCCAACATGCCAACTTCCTATTAAGCTTGTTATTAAACTTGTCCAAGTTCCCAACCCAAAAAGAATCTGGGATCTTAGAAACACACAAGGGAAGACCCAAGCAAGTCGATGAAAAATCGCCTTGATTGCATGATAAAATCCTTGCTAACTTCAATTGGAGGAACTTTAGAGTATTGAGAAAAAATAGCCGACTCTTGGGGAAATTAACACTTTTCCAAAAAGCCTTCTCTTATCCCTCGATCAACAACTTAATAGCCTTGATTTCACAGACAGAAGATTCAACCATCATGCTTGTATTATCAAAAAATTGTTGATGAGTAACAGGCTCACATCTGGAAGAGCGGGTAAGACCCCTCAAGGAGCTTGACATTAATGCCTTCTAAATATTTCAGCCCAAAACCTCTACCATCAAAATGAATAATAGTGGAGAAATAGGGTCCCCTTGCCTTAAACCATGAGAGCACCAGAAAAAATGGAGAGGGAGAGCCACTAACAAGACAACAACAAAAGGATTCGAGATAAGTTGTTTAACAATTGCAGGAACTTCTGACAAAAACCAAAGCGAGCTAGAACCACCAATAAGAACTTCCAACTAACCCTGTCATAAGCCTTGAGAAGATCCAACTTAAGGAAAAAACCTGGCTTCTAATTAGCATTCAAAGGATGGGCCACCTCATGGACGGTAGTGATAGAATCTAGAATTTGTCGACCCCTAACAAAACCACTCCAATGTTTAGAAATAAGATTAGGGAGAATTCTCTGGAGTCTAGAAGCCAACACTTTAGATAAAATCTTGTAAATAGAATTACATTGACTGATTGGTCTAAAGTCCCCAAACCCATTAGCATTAGCAGTCTTGGGAACCAAAACAATGAAAGTAGCATTCAATTCTTTAAGCTGGTAGTGTTAATAACATCCACCACCACAATATCCCAACAAGATCCATATAATTAATTTGGAAAATATACTCACTAACATAAGTGAACAAAATTTTCTATATAATGAAACTAGGTAAGAATTCATGGAAGAAAAAACATAAGCCAATAGAGGGTAACACATAAGACATCTTACAAATAATAAGCTAAACATGTGTAAGTTGAATACACATTGTGTTTTTTAAATTGCATTTTTTCACCAATCTTCAATTATATAATATTATTTCTATCAATGTATAAATCCCAATATTTCAAACATAAAAATTATGAATCAACAAAGTAAGGCCATAAATTTAAAATATGCCTTAAAAATGATAAACTAAGCATGTGCATGTTGAAATACATAGTGTGTGTTTCAACTTGCAATTTTCTTCACCAACATTCAATTATATAATATTCATTTTCTTAATGTAAAAATTCAAACATTTCAAACACATCAACATATGAATCAAATAAGAAGGATACAAATTTGAAAAATGACATAGAATTCATGAACTAATATGTGTAGATTGAAAAACACAATGTATATTTCAACAAGTATAATTTTCAATACAAATCAAATTCTAATACAACATATTAATCTAATAATATTTCTATACAACCCAAAAAAACTTAATTTTAGACATCCACTTTAATTGGTGCTACATTTGTATAAACGACATTAAAATCACATATTCACATCTAACATACTATGTAAGCTACATGTTCTATCAAACTATTACCTATCACATTTAAAGTTTAAACTACTTACTTTAGAACTCTATAATCATGCATGGTACAAATAGAGATGGAAGACGTGAATGGTAGCTATACAATGAAATAACACTACCCAAGTACATGAGTCCATATGAACACAATAATAAATCTCATATATATGTAAATGAAATATTTTCTACAAAGACAAATATAATAATGATGTGCTATAAAAATAGAGATAGCATACAAGAATGATAGCTATATAATGAAATAACATAACCTAGGGACATAAATCTCATATGAACAAAAAAAAAATGATTTGATATAAATCCAAAAGACTATTTTTTCTATAGACAACACAAAACTGTAATGATCAATGGTAAAAAAATGAGATGACATACATGAGTGGTAGCTATATGATGAAATAGCACAATCCAAGCACATGAATCTCATATAAACACAATAATAGATCTCATATAAATCTTGAAGATTATATTTTTTATAAATAACAAAAAATGGTAATAATGTATAGTAAAAAAAGAGATGGAAAACACAAAAGATAACTATATGATGAAATAACACATCCAAGGAACATAATAATCATAAAAACATGATAATAGGTTTCATATAAATCTAGAAGAGTATATTTTCAAGACCCATAGGCCTCATAAGAGCATTTGAGGAAATCTCTAAGAGAATTTTATGGAACCATGAGTAAACCCTTGTCTTTGTAATATTAAATGAAACAAATGTTATCATATGTTGATGTTTTATCCTGTAACCCCTAATATTAAGGAAAAACACAATGCCTAAACCAATTGATCAAGAGTTTAAGACAAAGGCCTTTCCCTATCAACAAATCAAGGACAAGAAAGGCCAACGAACAAGGCTATAATCAACCTTTTGCACTTTGAGCTCCACAAAACTTAGGAGGGTGTTCCTATTCAAAGATCTGCACATTCAATGAAACTTGCACTAAACAACACCTTGCAGATTTCTAACATGTAGATGATTCTCGGATAAATGTATAAAGGATGTTATACATTTCATTACATTCAGACATAATCCCTTTACACCTTCAATCAACACTGAGAGTAGATAAATTAAGAGACATCTTCACTTCAAATACACAAAGAAGTTACAAGAGAATCATTTTGAATCATAACCCCTGTGTTCTTTAATCTCCATGAAGATATAGAAAACCTAATAAATTAGACTTGAAAATGGAAAAGATTCATTAAGTTTTTCAATAGTGATTTCTTCCATGGTTTGCACAAAAGAAGCATACTAGACTAGTGCCTTGTCCATAACAGAGTCAAAATGAAACAACCCATGTGGTAATAGCCCAAACACAAAACCAGTGACCATTAAGCTATTATTGCCTTACAATAGTGATGCCTCTTTAGGACATATTTGCAACCTTCTTACTGATCCTAAATGCAATACAATATATTCAATACTTAATTGAGAGAACAATTAACCCAGTCTTTGAATAGAAGCCAACAATCTAAACACCTATTACAACAAATGTGCAACAAAAACCATCATAATCCTTGAATATTTTGATTAAAAATATAATGCATACATTCTGGAGACATTACAGTTTTACATGGTTCTTCTAAAAGTTGCAAATTGATTTTCTTTCTATTACAAAATGAATTTCAGCATTGAATCCTGAAATTTGAAGAAATCTTAATCTAGAGACAACCCTGTGCAAAATTACAATATCTTCTCAACCTAGAAATTCTAGAATCCCCCCAAAATGAGAACAACTACTCATTTTAAGAGAAGAGAGAAGAGAATAGAGAAGCCCTAAAAAGAATATGTCGTTGACACATGGCATCACTCAGCTTCGTTGATTCTGAAACAGAATGACATTTAGAAAATGCCTCTTTACTCTCCATTTTCCCTCCTTATTTGCAATTGAAGTTTGTTGCATCCTTTTCAACTTGCAAATTTCGTGCAACTCTTTACCTACTTGTAAAAACATGTTTTCTACCCTCATTTTCACTTGCAAGTGAAAAATATTCGCCTCCGGGTAAAAACCCACATACCCATGTGCCTTTTTCTTTCTAGGTGAAGATATTTTATCCATATGCAATCAATTTCACCACTAGCATTTGAAACAAGACTTAAATCACACATTTTAACTATTTGGGGCCTTCAATTGAATCTGCATTTAGTTTAACATTTTGTCAAACATTTGGTCTGTAATCCACCTTCATGTGCATTCTTTTTGTCTACAACCATCTCACTCCTGTAATAACTTATTTTACCCTAAGCATTTTTAGCATTTCAGATGCTTCAAAAGTGATCATAACATTTTTTTACTTTGCTCCCATGACAAAAAAAAAACTTAGAGCAAGCTTTGGAAGGTGAGGAACTCCAATTGTAGCTTGTAAAAGGTCCCACAATGTTGGCAAAAAAAATCCTACATGAATTCTCCTCATTTTAGCCATTTTGAAACATTTTGCAAGCTAAAGCAAAAGCAACCAACTCAAAGAATGACACATAAAAACTTGCAGGTCATGAGAATAAGATGCTGGGCATTTTTGACCTCACTGGCAACCAAAGAGTGCATAAAATATTACCAAAATTGCTTCCCAGGAAATATAAATGGTTGAGGTAGCTTTCTAGAGGTTTAAATAGCAATTTCCAACCTATAAATGCTTTTAAAATCAGCCACTAGCCAAAAAATGTGATTACACATCAACTATGCCTCTTCCACAGAGCAAAATAAAACACTTTGTAAAGTCATAATAAAGTTATTTATAAATAATTTTGACTTCCAAAGGTTTTAATAATGTTTAGTGCAAATATTTTTCCTCCCTCTGGTCTTCCCCTTTGCTGCCATCATCAGCAATCAATCAATGAAGAAGCAACAAAAACATTAAAAAATTGTTTGATACAACTTTGCAAGGTTTAATATAATCTCCTTTAATATTCAAACTCCTCCCATGAGCTCCCTCTCCTCTCCCCACTTCCTTGCTTGCAAATTATTTAAAACATTTATAATATTTTAAATACTTGCACTTTAAACTTTAGGAAATAAGTGAAAATTTAATTTCACCAGTTGTCCAATTGGAGGAAATTCACTGCGTGCAAACCGGGACACCTGGAGCCTAATTTTTTACAAGTGATCATTATCAATTATTTAAAATATGGTGTTGTAATTGGATTTCTCCCAACCATTAGAATTTAGGTACCTCCTTTGTAAATTGACCCGTAAGACGTGTTTGCCGCAACCGAAAAGCATTAAAATAATGCATCATATGACCTCCATTTTTTATGAAAATGGAACTAGAGATGTTTTAGACCAAAATAAGAAATGGGTTGCCTTTAGAATTGGGAAATTTGAAACTTTTTGGAACACTAATTTTAGCCTGGTTGTGATAAAAAAATGATTAAAAAGTCCATCAAAACTCATTCTGGGGGCCTGAAACTGAGCAAGCGTGTTACCATATGTACCAAAAAACATTATACCAAGGGATTTGCAAGATGACCTCCGAGTTGCAAAATTTTAATTGGCAAAGAGGGCCTCTAGGGCATATTTAGCAGTTTGTCGACCAAACCTTTGTTGACACACTGAAAGGATACACACTTCAAATTTACAAAATTTGAAGGTGCTATCAGTGGCTCATGTTCGGGGATGCATGCCCCTTGTGGGCATGGCAAGATTCCATATCTTTGGGGAGTAGACCAAGTGCCAAATCCATTGTGTGCTCTAGAACTGCTCCTTTATGCTACATTGGAACTCATTTTTCAAACTTCATTTGGTGGCTCTAGGTCCCCAAAAATGTAGTACCAATATTTACCTCTTTCAAAAAATTTGTTCCCTACTGTCTGCACTAGGCCAAGTCTGAAAAAACTGCCATGAACTACCCACAAACTAACCTTGTCACTGGCATTACCATTAACCATTATTACCATGTCTTTGAGCTTGCCACTGCCACCATTAATTTCGTCAATCTGAAATTTGAAATCAGACACTAACTGAAGACCATAATCATTGTGACATTTTACCTTATCCATCTCACTGTCATGTTCCACTAAATGCGCATCCAACTGAACTGAAAATTGAAAACACTCATAGTCCATTTGGCAACTAGCATCATAAACTTTGAAATCATATTCAGTTTGCATATCAAACATGAAACTTTAATAAACACTTTGTTCAATAGTGCCATCCAAAAGCACATGCCCTAATTTTTTGAAGTCAAATTGTAGCTCCGAATTTGAAAAACCAAATTGAATAAAAGACTCATATAAAACCTTGGAGTCATCCTCTAATATTTGTCCCATATCTAACATGCATTCATTGTGTGTGATGAACAAAAATTGTTCATACATAGGCATATTCTCAAACTGATCCTCATGCTCACCTAAGCATTGCAAGTCAGTTATAGTGTCACATGATCCACTGCTTTGGAAATAGGATTGATCAAAATCCATAGTATCTTTTCCCTCATTCAAATTCAATGCATAAACAATGCTTTCCATCTCAGGTTCACAAACAATGTCAAACTCATTCTTCATACCATCATACAATTCCATGTGAAATGTTTCAAATAGAGGCTCAAAATTTTCAATACCAAATCCCGATCCAAAAATTTTATACTTCTTTGTAATATATTCACTACTGTAATTGTCAACTGATAGGAAAGCATTTGACTTGGATTCAACAGATCCATCATAGCATGGTTCTTGTTTACCAAAAAATAAGCATGTTGCTTCATCAACTTTTACACTATTGCACCCCTCATTCAAAAAAAACATGTCCATTTGCATACTGTGAAGGCAAGAAACATCAACAAAGAAAAAACCATATTCAATTTCACATTCACCAACTTTAAACCCACTATTATTTGCATTATTTGGCTGCTCTACACATAGATAAACAAGTTTTGCAATATCATCACAATCTGAAAATTCATCAAACTATTTCACATTACTAGTAGGTAATAATGTTGATCCAAGATCCATGTATTTTCCATAGTGCATAACTTGACCATTCAATAATGAACTCATTCTTCCATTGATGTGCACATCATCATCCTCTTCACGTATAACTAACATTTCCATATTTGCTTCACATAAACAATCATGAGCAGCAATGACATGATCATGTTCATAGATGTCATAGTCAACATCATCAACATCCTTATCATTTCTAACATTGTGCTTAGGAATAGGAAACTAAACACACAAGCGTTTATCTTCAAATTCATCATCACTCAAAAAGTTAGTATGCTCCATTGATAGCAAACCTGAACTACATTCCAAGTATTCATCATGTGAAATTTGTTCATTTAGTTGTGGACAAGTGACTTCATCAACATTCATATCACTGCATCCTTTATATGAAGAAAACATCTCTAGATCATCATCATAGAAGCATTCATAGTCCTCAAAAAAATAATTAGGTTCACTATCATCATGATCCTCATTACAAGAAAATTCATCACCACATAAATTATGCTCAGAATCTTTAGAAGGAATGCTTAAAAATTCATTTTCAAGATCATGGTCACTAATTTGCAATGAGATATCAACAACACTTGCATTATTTTCACTGGTCAAAAACATGACATGGCATGACATCTTGCATCTCTTTTACTTCTTCATTAATACAAGGTGGGATTTCATGTATATCTACTTTTTCATCATACCATGTATCTTCATCTTCATCACAGTTGTATTGATTTGCATATGTGCTACTTGTGAGCTGATTACAATCATTATCCTCATCTAGACAAGATGGATTATCATTTTCTGATATACTTTTTTTAGTTATGTGCATTGTGTTTTGATTTTTCTCAATAGGACAATTGCTATCTGTACTTTGAGACACCAAACCTCTTGTATAACCACATCAGACTCCTTCAACAATCTTTATCCAATCAAGTGCTTGGTCAAAACTATGAGACTTAATTTCCTTTGGCAAGGTACTTAGCCCTAACTCATAGATTTCATAAAACAGATCAATGCACATTGAATCCTCAGGTCTGAAATTTTTGGGGACCTCTAAAAAGACATCCAAAAACCTCAAGAACAAATCATATGGTGATTCTCCCTTGTGCCTCTTCATGTCGGACAAATCTTGAACAAAAGACATCTGATCACTAATGCTCAAATTTTGTTGATGCTCAACATGTAGCTCACTATGATTTGTGTGTTGTAGCGATGGAGAAATCGGAATAGCAGAAGCATTATCATCTTGACAATCATTTCTATTGTTTGATCCATGAATTCTATTTGCATAAGGTGTGCTAGGATAACCAACACTTGCAGCCATGTATCCTTTCATCATTGAATATTTCAAGTTATTTTCAATATCCATTGCAATTTGATATTCATGATGTGATGTTGTAGGATCTTTATCTCTTAACAGATAGATCATTTCTTCATCAAATGCACCCAAGTATACAACCAAACATACACATCATTTGGTCTTATACTTTCAAGAATGTCACCTAATGTCTTTAAAAATCTGAGATCAAAAGCTGGGACTAACTCTTCTTCTTTCTGAATATTCATAAATTTTTGTCTCACTGAATTTGGATTAATTCTTCCACTAAACTGTTCTATGAATTCTACCATGAACTCATTCCACGAAGAGATAGAACACACTGGAAAATATGAAAACCATTCTCTAGAATCTTCCTTCAGAGATTGAACAAAGAACTTCATGACTTATCCCATAATCTCCCATCAAATCAAAAAAATCTTGCAAATGCTGAGATGTTGATTCTGAGCTTTTCCCTTTGAATTTTGGCAAGTGTTCCCTGAATTCATTACAAATAGGGTTTGAGAAACCTTGAATATCATTAAAATTTAATGGTTTGTATCTTTCCTTAGAGAAATTTCTTTGATGACATGATAGGGGCTGCACACTTTTCATGCTTACATCTGATACCCCACAGGGATGCACATGTGGATGATACATTTTCTTACACCCCTTTACAAACTTCAAACATCAACTCTACAGTTGATCATTCATTACCCCATTTCTTTCTTTCATCATGACTTTAAAATACTACAATGCATATAACTCAAATGCATCTACTCCTAAGATCTCTTCAGCGGGCATATTTAAGAACAAACATACTTCATCAACATAATACACAAGCTACAAATTATAACTCAGAAGTATGTAGAATTATCACTATCATTCTCTTTCTTAGTGCTTAGTTTCACTCAATAGGGAACCAAATTTTTTCAAGACTTTCAAATATGGTTTTCACAGGTAAATTTATACTTCTTGAAAGCCAAAATATGAAAAATACCTGGATATGTTACAGCCAACTCTTTTGATGATGTGAAATTTTATGTAGATTCGCCACCTCTTTGAAAGAGGAAAAGATCTTCAACCAACAGAAAGCTTCTTCCAAGATCTAGGTATTTCTGAATTCTCTCCACCAGCAGAGCACTAGACTTCAAGAATGCACTAGAAACGTTGCAACAATCTCCTTCTTCAAGTATGCAGGTCCTTGGATCATCTAACCCAAAACTTCAGATCAACAAAATTATTGACTCTTTCCAAATGGAAAATATTGGAGCCTTTTGAATTCTCCTTCTAGCTTTTGATCAAGGTGCTTCATCATATAAGCTTAGGTCCACTTCATCTCTTCTCAACAAATTCTTCATCCTTAATTTTTTCTTAATTTCTTTAAATAATGCACACTAGTGCATAGATCTTAGAGTCACCACCCACACTTGGTGGGAATTATGAAAATATTTATGGAATTTGAACAGATCTTGACAGAACTTGCAATCTTAGAGGAATTATGATAGATCCTAAGCAATGTATATGAGAATTGACTTGTTGATAGTAAAAGCTACACTTATGGATGAACTCATATTTGCAAAATGTTTGACTCTAATAATTTTGATATGGAACTAGAGATCTTGCATAAATTTTCCCTTGTAGAGTTGTCAATTTTTTGGTGTTCTTTCCTGCAACCCCCAATCCTAAGGAAAAACACAATGCCTAAACTAAGGGATCAAGAGGTTAAGACAAATTTATTGCACTATCAATAAATCAAGGACAAGAAAGGCCAACGAACAAGGCTATAATCATCCTTTTGCACTTTGAGCTCCACAAAACTTAGGAGGGTGTTCCTATTCAAAGATCTACACATTCAATGAAACTTGCACTAAACAACACCTTGCAGATTTCTAACATGTGGATGATTCTCAAATAAATGTATAAATGATGTTATACATTTCATTACATTCAAACATAATCCCTTTGCACCTTCAATCAACACTAAGAATTGATAAATTAAGAGACATCTTCACTTCAAATACACAAAGAAGTTACAAGAGAATCATTCTCAATCTGAACCCTTGTGTTCTTTATTCTCCATGAAGATACAAAAAACCTAATAAATTAGACTTGAAAATGGAAAAGATTCATTAAGTTTTTCAATAGTGATTTCTTCCAGGGTTTACACAAAAGAAGCATACTAGACCAGTGTCATGTCCATAACAGAGTCAAAATGAAACAACCCATGTGGTAATAGCCCAAACACAAAACCAGTGACCATTAAGCCATTACTAGGCCTTACAATAATGAGGCCTCTTCATGACATATCTGCAACATTCTTATTGATCCTGAATGTAATACAATATATTCAGTATTTAATTGAGAGCACAATTAACCCACTCTTTGAACATGAGCCAACAATCTAAACACCTATTATAGAAAATGTGCAACAAAAACCATCATAATCCTTGAATGTTTTGATTAAAAACATAATGCATACATTCTAGAGACATTATAGTATGAAAATTTGGTTCTTCTAAAAGTTGCAAACTGATTTTCTTGCCATTACAAAATGAATTACAACATTGAACCCTGAAATTTGAAGAAATCTTAATCTAGAGACAACCCTATGCAAAATTACAATATCTTCTCAACCTGGAAATTTTGGAACCCCCCAAAATGAGAACAACTTCACATTTTAAGAGAAGAGAGAAGAGAATAGAGAAGCCCTAAAAAGAATCCATCGATGACACATGGCATCACTCAACTTCGTTGATTCTGCAACAGAATAGCATTTAGAAAATGCCTCTTTACTCTCCATTTTCCCTCCTTATTTGCAACTAAAATTTGCTACATCCTTTTCAACTTGCAAATCTCGTGTAACTTTTTACCTTCTTGTAAAAACATGTTTTTTGCCCTCATTTTCACTTGCAAGTGAAAAACATTCACCTCCGGGTAAAAACCCACATACCCATGTGCCTTTTTCTTTCTAGGTGAAGATAGTTTATCCATATGCAATCAATTTCACCACTGGCATTTGAAGCAAGATTTAAATCACACATTTTAACTATATCTTGCCTTCAATTGAATCTGCATTTAGTTTTACATTTTGTCAAACATTTGGTCTATAACTCACCTTCCTGTGCATTCTTTCTATCTGCAACCATCTCACTCTCGTAATAACTTATTTTACCGTGAGCATTTTTAGCATTTCAGATGCTTCAAAAGTGATCATAACATTTTTTAGTTTGCTCCCATGGCACAAGAAAAACTCAAAGCAAGCTTTGGAAGGTGAGGAACTCCAATTGCAGCTTGTAAAAGGTCCCACAATGTTGGCAAAAACACTCCTACATGAATTCTCCTCATTTTAGCCATTTTGAAACATTTTGTGAGCTAAAACAAAAACAACCAGCTCAAAGAATGGCACATAAATACTTGCAGGTCGTGAGAATGAGATGTTGGGCATTTTTTACCTCACTAACAACCAAAGAGTGCATAAAATATTGCCAAAATTGCTTCCCAGACAATATAAATGGTTGAGGCAGCATTATGAAGGTTTAAATAACAATTTTCAACCTATAAATGCATTTAAAAATCAGCCCCGAGCCAAAAAAACGTGATTACACAATAACTATGCCTCTTCCATAGAGCAAATATTTATCCTCCCTCCAGTCTTCTCCGCTTGCCCGCAAGCTTCTCAGCAAGAGTTGTCGGGGACTAGTGGGCAATCAGTGAAGAAGCAACAAAAACATTAAAAATTTGTTTGATACAACTTTGAAAGGTTTAATATAATCTCTTTTAATATTCAAACTCCTCCCATGAGCTCCCTCTCCTCTCCTTGCTTCCTTGCTACTCTCCTCTCCCGTGAGCTTTCACTACCGCGGGCAAGAGGGGAAAGCAAAAATTAAGAGGTTGAAACTTTATAAAGTTTATAAAAATTAAACTTTTCCCTAATTTCTCCTTTTTCACGTGCAATTTTTGCTTGCAAATTATTTAAGAAATTTATAATATTTTAAATACTTGCACTTTAAACTTTAGGAAATGAGTGAGAATTTAATTTCGCTTGTTATCCAATTGGAAGAAATTCACTCCGCGCAAAATGAGACACCTGGGGCTGTGACTTTTTGCGAGCAATCATTAACAATTATTTAAAACATGGGTTTGTAATTGAATTTCGCCCAACCATTAGAATTTAGGTACCTCCTTTGTAAATTGACCTGTAGGACATGTTAGCCGCAACCAAAACGCATTAAAATAATGCATCATATGACCTCCGTTTTAGATGAAAATGGAGCTGGAGATGTTTTGACCAAAATGAGAAATAGGTTGCCTTTAGAATTGCAAAATTTGAAACTTTTCAGAACACCAATTTTAGCCTATTGCGATCAGAAAACGATTAAAAAGCCCATCAAAACTCATCTTGGGGGCCTGAAACTGAGTAGGTGTGTTACCATATGTACCAAAAAACATTCTACCAAAGCGATTTGCAAGATGACCTCCGAGTTGTAAAATTTTAATCGGCAAAGAGGGCCTCTAAGGCATATTTAGCAGTTTTTTGACCAAACCTTTGTCAACACTGAAGGGATACAAGCACTTCAAATTTACAAAATTTGAAGGTGCTATCATCATAAACATAAACCATAACTAGGTTGATAGAAAAGTGGTTGAAAACTACACATTCTTATGCTTTATTTGATTCTTTCCCCCTCATTTTAAAAAGGAATTGAGGTAGAAAGATTGATATGGGGTACAATTATTATTTTTTATATCAAACTAAATTCTACTTCTTCAAAATTTTAGTAAAATATCTTGGAAATACACATTAAGACATATTAGAGAAACCTATCGAGAAGAGTTATGTTCATCTACAAAGTTTTGTATCTAGTTTCTAGTCATTTACAACTCATGAAGCTAGGGTCGTCTACGACTCATTTTTAAATTTTCAATTTACAAAAATTGGTGGCAATGAAAGTGACACATTTTGAAATTTCTAGCTCCACATTTTAATTAAGGTGACCATGCTTATGAAAAATGGCAAGGAAAATGTGGGTTCATCAAAATAGCTAGTAGTTCATCATGATGGAAAGGGTAAGGTTGAAATGAAAAATTTAGTTATTGGTGTAGGTCCAACCACTATAGCTAGAAATTCATCATGGAATGGTAGTGTATCTCAAATTACGATATGGTCCCTTATACGTGTAATTTTGTATGGATAATAGTTGTTACCTAGATACTAGGATTCATGTGTACCTCATTTTATTTATCCTCCAATATATTGAAACCATCAAAGGTCTACCAAGTGCTCATTGAGGACAATATGACCTCCTTCCATAGGAACATTTAGATGCATTCATTTTAAAATAATATAGTTGAATCATATGTATAGTGGGAACATGCCAAATACTAAGGGACATAAATTATGACATATGAATGGTGATTAGAGCCTCTATTGAACAAGAGTTGTAATACACCCAACTCCTTATCAAAGAGTGTAAGGGTGGATTTGTTCCATTTGTTAGATATTCTTTCTTTACTTTATCAATGGTAACAAAGTAGAAAATAATTTGATAAAGTAAAAATTAGAATTTAGATATAAAGAGTAAAGATCAAAAGGAATTATATAAATTTTAGTAATAGCCAAGATTAGCTTTTAAAACTATGTTTATTTTGAATGACTAAATCATATAGTTGGTCTTTTCTCAAATCACTATAGAAGTTTACCTTTTTCATAATTATGGTTCAAAATGTAAATGTGAATGAAGTTAAAGTTGGTTTGCCACTGATATATATTCTTTAGCCTTGATCCTAATACTTGATTTAGATTATAGATCATACTATACCTCCATTGTGATTTTGAATCTAATGGAATGCAAAATAACAATGGATCTTATGTTTAATTAAAAAGATTCATAACAAAATTTGACCATCTAGCAACATATCTAGTTTTATGCAAGTATTTCATAACTACCTATTTGTTAGTGCTAGATGGCTACAATACTAGATCCTACATTTGAAGCATGGTTTGTATCCATGAAACAAATTATGTTTTCCTAGATATTAATGAAGCCAAAGATTTATCCTTCAATATCTAGATTTTGTTATAATTAAGATCTATCCTCGTTGCACCATAGTCATTTAATCTATATGATTTGTACATTTATTTCTCAATTAGAAATTCCAAATATCTAATATCTAAATTGCTTCTTCTAATTTATATCATAAATTTCACCTTTTCAATTTTGATGCAAGCCCCTTAAATTTTTTATGGTAATCTAGATGGATACGTTTCTTCAAATACATAATGAAGAAATCAATCACTAAAAATGCTAATGCTATCTTATGGTGAGATGCTCAATTTTTAAAAAACAATTATAATTGACCTTTCAACATATCTATAATACAAATGCATCCTATATTACATCATGGAATATCATAATCTCATTGACACAGAAATATGTCTACTATGATAGCCTCATCCTATAAGAAAGAACAATAGAAACCAACCTTTGTGAATTTGTAACTTTACCCCAAGTTATAGAAACTCAAACATCTTTACTAGCACAATAAAGTTGAGCTTTAATAGGCACTGCACTTGAAACTCAACTTTCCTAAGCTTGAAATCTGAGAGAAATGCAATTCAAGAGAGTCCCAATAATGTATGGAGGGTTCTTGCATTGTAGAGGGTCTGAATATTTATGTTTCTATTTCTTTGGCTAAGCTTTTTAGAAAAGGTCATTTGACATTAAAGAACAAAAAAAATAAAATATAAACATTATGAACTAGACATTAATTTGACTTACAAGGATGGTAAAGACTTTTAGGTAAATAATATTCTATATTCTTTAGATACTACTAGAAAAATTGAATAGTAAAATATCAAATGGGTGGTGAAATGGGTGATAGCAATGTATGAAGAATGATAAAAGAAAAGTGCACTATATGACATAAAGCTAAGGTAAGAAAACAATTTAAAAGAGGAGGCAACTATAATAATACAATAATATTAATATTTACCAACAATGACTATAAACTCTTTAGATGTACAACTAAATCCTCAAAAAAGTTCGCAAATGAGGATGGAAATAACAATGGTTTGAGTGCAAGAAATCCATGTCAAATAGTAATATTCTCCAATTGCCACCTAAACCTAGTTTAAAATGTAATAAGCATTTACTAGTAATCATGCCTACCTACCAAAGTAGGTCATATACATGTATGAATAACCTCCCACTCTTGTAATAAACATTCATAATCACTATTAATATATAAAAATGTATTTATCATCAAAAAATTTGTATAGCTAAGAATAGAATGAAGTAAAAACCTAAGCAATCTATCTTTATATTATAGCTTTCTAATAATTGAACAAGACACTAGGGAATGTGTTTGATTTTTATTCAAACAAAAAAAAAGAGCTAAGCCCACAAAAAACCTTAAGGGATAGAACACCGAAATCAATTTATTTTTCAAAAAAGTGTAACATACACTCCTATTTTTCCTTTTTTTTGTGTGTTTGTTTGATGTGTTTTAGAGAAGAAGATGAAAATGCAAACAGTGTTTTCCATATAAAAAATAATGATAATAACAACTAACACAATTTTAGAAACTCAACTATATAAATCAACCCACAACTATAATATATTTTCATATTTAATACATAAGTAATATAATCGCGTAAATAAGGGTTTTACATGCACAAAATGAATATAACACCCTTAGGATTGCATTCTAGACATACCCATTTGTTGATGTTTAAAAAAGTCTAAAACTATACATATGACCATCAACCTGGAGCTTGATGGAAGCCTTGGAAACTTCACAAATCACTGCTGTTTCACCTCAATATTGTCTATTGAGTTGTCTCCAACCCTAGGCACATCAAACCCCTCCAATATGTAGCCCAAAACTAAGTGACCAACACTAGAAACCCCACACCCTCCTTGCAGTTGTACGACCTGCCCGGGAAGTGGTACTAATTTTTTGAGTTTTAAACCTTAATAGATCTATTGGTAATAAACACGAAAATTTTCCCTCCAAATTTGCAATGAAAACCTTGGAAAATCTTCACCAAAATGAAATAATAAATCTACAATGTGATTCTTGAATGAAACCACCTCAAAATCCTCCAGATTGTATCTTTCAACAATGTGAAGAATATTGCTCGTAAGGGATTTCATCTTCACAAACCTTGAAGAAGAACCAACTCCTCTAGCCAAGAAGAATAACAAAATATCAAGACAAGCATAAGCAAAAAGAGCTCCATACTTCAGTTTTGTATTCTCCTCAAAACCCATGCCCCAATTAGCATTAAATGCACTTTTATTTAAATTTAAAATATTCCTTATTTCTCCTAGTGAGGCATCCACTTTAGGGGTTAATTAAATTTTAAAAACTCCTTGTCTCCCAAAAATACCCCTTCATAAAGTCATTTTATAAAATTAAATTAAAATCTTGGACAATTGTAAATATTTGGATGCCAACATTAAAAGCCTCCACCGACATAACTAAAAATAGAAATGCTAACACTAACCTTGCCAATACTCAAAATTGACTTACTCAAAATACCAAGTATGGAAGAAACATCTAAAACCACCCTAGAAAGTGGTGTTCCACACATAATAACTGTTGGAGATCAGGAGTGCACCCTCAAACAAGTTGGGATTGTTTATCCCGCCTCAACATGGAAATGCTCTAGACTTGTGGGTAAGTCTGTGTAAGAGTGAATCTCTAGATCAGGGCTGGTTCCCTTTAGATGATCACCTAAACTACGAATTTTCTGAGGAAAGGGGAGAGAGAAAACTGAAAACTGAAACCCACAACTAAATGATGATCAACTAGATACTCAATGACTTTGACATAACTTGATTCACAACAACCCCCTTTTAAGCATTAATTCCCACAATGCACCTTAGATCAGCTAGCTCGACAATGTTTTGCACAAAGACTCGGGAATAGTTGAATACAATGTGCAACTTGAACTGTCTGCAATTCCTACCTACAACCCACAATAATAAGACAAAAGAAGGATCCTCAAACTTGAATCACAAACAATCATCCAAATTATTATTGTAAGAACATGACAAGAGAAAATGAAAAGGGGAAACTCTGCTGCTTATATTGAAATTGAAGGAACAAGATATCAAGAATCTAATTCAAAAAGTTTACAAGACTCTTTACCATGCATATGAGAGAAAGAAACTAAAATCTTTGAACCCTGAGAAAACCAAGTTTTCTCCAATATATCACCAAAAGTGACCATAAGGTGCAAGAATAGAAAAATCTAGCTCACTGCTTCTCCAAAAGCAATCCAATCTGCATTTTCGAGCTCAAGCAAAAGCCTGGAAAATTGTGCCAAAAATTTGCTCCAAACTACCCCACAAAGATGGAAACTTTCCATTTCCAAGGTGTCCATCCAAAAAGCCTCTCCAAAACAGGTGCAAACAACTAGAACTGAAAATAGAAACTTCAGTTTGCCACCTTCTCTCTCAATCTGCCCAAGAACTCAAAATGAAAAGTTTTAGTGTTAACTGAAGTGCATCTTAACTACATTTTAAAATAACAACTTAATCAAGCAATTTATATAAACATTGCTTAATTAGTTGTTTTACATCTTGTAGTTTTTGAATTACAAAATCATAAGGCTCACTCTTTTACATCTGATTTTTTCCAATTTTTCCTTCAACTCTTGTCTCTTTGATCTTCAATAATGTTGAATTTTGCATTTAATTTTTTGCAAAAATTCAACATGTTACATTTAGTGCTTCTTTACATGATTGATTTTTATATAAAAAATCATAAAAATATTTTCCCTCATTCACTTAGGCAATTTTTTTTTTTTGATGACCTAGAATCATCATTTGGTTTTGTGAAGGCAACTATGCATGAAGTTTTTCCTAAGGAAACAAAAGAGGCTACCCTAGAAGGGGCCATATGCATATCATGAGGTTGATTTTCTACAAAAATCAAAGAAAAGATTATAAGCCATAGGCTTATGTCGGCCTAGGCACATGAAATATTAGGAAGGCAAAGCATTGAAAAGTAAAAAATGTGACAAAAATCACATGGGGCCGATTATGTGGGGAAAACCCTAAAACACAAAAGGGTTTCGAAATGCTCATTCTAACCATCATTTGCATCGTGGCCTTTTGGAGAAAGACATGGCTCTGCCCACGCCGCCATGGAAGACTTAGGGTTTGATCTTCTTGGCCACCACCGAGCTCCACCTCCTTCGAACTGGGTGTATTCAACTCCCTTCATAAGCTCTAAATGCATTGTTTCCTCTATTGGCTTTTATTTTTTAGGGAGAAATGGCCTTAGAGGCTGCGACCACCATTGTATTTTAATGTGTTTGTTTGTTTTTCCTGTGTCTTTCCTTTTGCCATCCTTATGGCTGACCATTGAGACATCATTTGGAGCATTTCCTAGAGTGTTGGATGCGGTAGTGTTGTGTTTCTCCGACTCCATACTAAAAGTAAGCTTTACTATTCCTCCATTTATGAGCATCTCCCTCTTAAATAAAGCTTTCACAAGCTTTTCTTTCACAAAAAAATGAGGATTATGGGTTTTTAAGCTCAGCCATTTTGTGTAGGCCACGACCACTATATGTTTTTCTTCTTCTTTTTGTTGAATGCAATTCAAAAAGCTTGGCCTATAGTGTGCAAATTATTTCTTGTTCAAATGAAAACATTTTTGAGTGGAAGCTTTCCATTTTCTGGGTTTTGAAAAACCCTTCTTGGTCGCAGGCCTATCTTTTTCACTTCACTGATTTGAGAATATGAACAAGGATTCAAACCCTTGCTCTCTTCTTTTGCACTTGTCTCTGACTTCACAACCCTAGATGGGTCTTGCGGTCTTTGAAAACTGAGGTTTTGGCCTCTCTAGGTTGCAAACATATGAATTATAACCAAGGTTTCCTCTGCATTTTTGAATTTGATTGAACTCCACTATTTGCATTCTGGAAATACCTCATGGAAGACAAAACAATGGGGTTTGTTTCAAACCCAACTTGACACCACATGTATTTGCATATTTTGGAAACATGCCTTTATGAGTTGGCCTCCTGTAGCTTGAATATATGTTTTTAGAGAAACACAATGGCTTCATCTCTTTCCCCTGCGACTATCATAGCTCAAATTTAAAATGTAGATGCAATCTTGTTTTCTCTATTCCCATAGATGCATCTTATTTCATGGAAGATTTAGCATCACTGTCCCATTTTCCTTGAGACCCTAGGAAATTTAAGCATTGTTTACTATTTCATATCACCACAATGTTCCATTTGCTCACATATATCACTGTAGCCATTTTCATTTACTCTTTTCAGCATGCTCTTTTTTGAAGGTAGGCTTACTCTATTCTTGCAAAAAACATGAATTTTGTAGGGAACTTTGATGCTTACTATCACATTTAGATGCTTAATTTGAATGCTTTCAACTCCATTATTTATGAGTCAAGGCCATGAAACTTTTACACATGTTTGTAGCATAGTAATTCTGAAACAAAACTTACTTATTTTGCAAATCCTCTCCAATGATGATGATGTCTTGAACCACATTTTGAGCAACCTTTGGCATTATGAGGACACCTCTCCATGTATGTTGTTGCTCCACATTTCATTTAGCCTTCAATAACTCACTTACAACCACCTTTGTCTGTGATGAAGCCAACTTCTCCTCTGTACTCTTCATGCATTTTTATCTCTCGAACAACAACATGTTGATGTGAATGCAATGTTTGCATGGAAGATTTTGAAATATGAAGCACTTAATGGTGATGTTCTGGGGCTTCTCATTTGCTTCAATTGTAGTTGATGATTCATAAACAAGGCATTATGTATGCATGTTCATTATCACCTCCTGTGATGATGCACTTGACTGCAATTCACTTGAGCAATGGATCACCTATGATTTTCATTTCATTGCACTTGACTTGATTGTCCTAGGTGATCACTTGCTTGAGTCCTCATGGCACTTATGACACATTCATTTGATGGATGTCTTTCCTTGAGAATTTTTGAATCTATTTCTACATTAGCCTCTCTTTGGATGCTTGGGGAATAGCATGTCAGGTCTCAACCCTTGTGGGAGCCTATTTTACACCACATGCTTTATGATATTCAATCTGGATGAGCAACATGATTTTTCCTATACCTGCACATGGAAACAAACAATGTTAGATAAAAAAAAATAATATGATATCATGATGTTTCCTCTCTGGCTTCTGTCTCATTTCTTATTTGTGCATCTTTAGTTGTTTCAATGTATCATTAGCAACATTCTCCATTATTGTTGATAATTCATATTGGAATGTTCATAGTCAGAGCTCTAACAACATCTTTATCATCTCTTGCAGATTTATCTGGAGCCTAAGGACAAAGGATGGTGCACCATTCCAGAATTATCTCGAAGACTTATAAGCAATGATGATTATGTCCACTCTTATGTGTCTTCTTTTCTTTCATCTTCAATAGTATAGAATGCTTTTGTTGCTACATTGTCACAGCTACTCCCACGGCTTGTGTGGGACATTTGTTTCTTCATTACCCAATGAATATAAATTCAGCATTTGTAAATCACTTGTTCAATTCTATATCTTTTCCTTTCATGTAAAACAATGTTTGAACATTGCAACTAAATATAGAATGAAAGCATCTCTTTTCTTTTATGCAACTCTTAATGTTGTAATTGAACCAAACAACTTAAACACATTGCATCTTGGAACTTCAAAATAATTTAAACGCTTGCAATGGTTAAAACATCTACAAAGGTTAATTTTGAATTTTCACCTTAAAATAAAACTTTGAACAAACCAGCTCCATCAAATTGAGCTGTAGTGAAAATTTGATAACAATAACCTCTAGAGCTCAAATAATCACCTAATATTGCAATCCCGCTGGATCCAACTGACTCCAAGGATTCCCTAACCCTAACTCATTAGCCTACGAAAATCCATTTAATAGGCTAATTGTCCACCGATCTAAAGTGACCTGGGAAGGGGACATTACAATAATCATATAATTAAAAATTTAAATGAGAAAGTATAAGAAAGCACATGATAAATAAAATGCAAAACAAATGGAAACCTCCTTCATTTACATTTGTTGGAGGTGAATTTATCTAAAATTTAAATGAAAAAGTAGATGAAAGCATAACAAATTAAATGCAAAAAAATGAGGAAACCTCCATCATTTTCATTTGTTGCATGCGATATTAACTAAAATTTGTTCAACATTAAAATTTAACTAATACTAAAAGAAAAATATCTTTCATTGACTAGAAGCAACAAATGGAGTTGAAAGGCATATCAACATCTAAAGTATTGAAAGGAAGCCAAGTACGAAGGAAGCCGAGTACGCGGGAACAACTCCCTACACCAATCTAACACAAGAGAGGGTTGCAAATAATTCTTCAAACTCTTTAACTATTGTAACAATAGAAAGATTGCACATACAAATTTAATTAAGCAATTAAACAATGAAAACATAACGCAGATTTTATGTGGGAAAACCCCTTTGGAAAAAAACCCACACTCCAAACACCCAACTCAATTGTATTATTCAGTAAAATATGGATTACAATACAATATTAGAGCTTACGCTCTTGAGGAGTTGTCAACACTATATTCATAATCTGGAATAATTCTGGTAGCATAATGGTAGCTCAAGAAATAATTAACCTATCATACAAAATAAGCTAACTCAACAAGTATATATAGATGTGCAAGGTAGGCACCCAAAAAAACATCCCCTATCTTTTGCAAATTAAAAACTGCAAAAGCTCAAAAACATGAGCTTTAAAATCAACTTGCTAAACCAAAATAGCCTTATCCTCATCTTGGGTGCCCATATCCAATAAAAGCATCTTATCCATATCGTGGGCACCTAAAATAGATAAAGCCAAAAAACAACTGTATTCCTCTTCTGTTTTGATATAGTAACTGCTAACCGAGACTCCCAAGTCAATATATGAATTTTCCAAAACAATTTTTCACCAATACGGAAACATGTGGCATCATCCTCTTATAAAATAGGACCTCTTAGAATGGGTGCCAACTTCCTAAAAAAATAGGGATCTTGCCATATGTCATCACCTATCATGTAGGATGCCATATCAACAATAGGACCCACAAAGTGAATGACAACTATAGAAGTTTAATACATTAGGAGAAATTAATATGCATCTAATAATCAATTAATTTAATGCTAGGACTCAAAGGTTGAGACACTTAATCCCAACAAGTACAACATTAGTGAAAAGATGTCTAAAACATTTGTCTTAGCCTATCCTTCTAAGCTAAATGAACTCTTCAAACAACACAACAAAAGATGAAAACTAGTATTTAGATGAGACACAAATGCTACATGTTTATATAATTAGAGCATTTTCTTAGCCAACCCTTCTAAGCCAAATGAATTCATCAAACAAAATTAAAAAAATATGAAAATTAATATTCCAATAATACAAAAGGCTAAATGTTCATGTAATTTATACAAAGCCATCTTTATAGGACTTCAATAACAACATTTGCACCTAATGATAATATATTTTCACAATCCATAGAGATTGTTGCTGAATTGTTTTTGGATTTGATTAAGTTTTTTTTGCATCAAGTGATCCATGATCACACTCCTTGAGATTTCTACTTCATCTTGATGATGGATCATAGAGTGTGATCTGATACATTGATGCAAAAAAAAGAAGTGCACAATCAAATCCAAAATTAATTCAGCAATAACATTTCCACCATCAATGAGAACGTGTCTAAAACATCTAGAAGCTATCTCTATAAGACCTGAATATCAACATTTACAACATCATTAATGAAAAGGTGTTTAAAGCATCTATCTTAGCCAGCCCTAATAAGGTAAACAAACTAATCAATAGACCATAAAAAAACTGCATGTATTTGTAATTTATACAAAACCATCATTATAGGACTTCAATATCAACCTAAATACAACTTTGAAAATGATTATATATAAAATTTGATAATAAATTGAAACAAAAGATAATATAAAATACCCATTGAAATGAACAATTAGAAAATTAGAACTAGAGTCTTATGGGAAGACTGAGGTGCTATACATTGATTGACCATAGGAGGCCCGGTTTGGAAACAAGGATTGAAATGCATAATTATCCTTTGGAGGTAAGGACTACTTCAAACATAGAGATAGTCAAAAGCCAAAACGACTTGTATTCTATTATGTACAAGATATTGCAGAATCTTGACAAGTTGGGGTAAAGGCAGACACTTCAGAGAAAAAAACAAAAAACATCAGATCAAGACGCACCAGACTTCTACCCAATAGCAGCCCTGGACAATCTAAAAATGACACGACTGTAATACAGCAAACACTAGGTCATTTAACAGGGTTCTCTGTTGCCCAATACCCTATGATTTCCAAAACTTGTCCTCGAATCAAATCATAAGGTGTCATTTCATAAATCTCCAAATTTGATTCTACGTGCTCAAAGGAAATGGTAGGGTATGTGTAGCTTATAACACTGTCACTTAGAGCTCTAGTCGATCAAGCAAAGGGCCCCATAGTTTCTATAGGGTGCTTTACCTCCATTATAGGCAGTGTTCATAGCATCTGCATATGAGCATTTCATATAAGTATTAAGTGGACAAAATATCTACAAGAAGTGACAATTGTTACAGAATATGAGGATATGAAAATTTACCGTTAGCAATTCGTCATTAATAATTCACTTTCAACAATTTATCATCGTGGAAAATTCACCACCAGGAATTCATCGCCATAGATAATTCATCGCATATACAATTAGGAAATTGCGGGTGGTGAATATTCAAAAGTGATGAATTGCTAATGGTGAATTTTCCTAGAGATGAATTTGTCATGGCAATGAATTGTTGACGATGAATTGTTGGAAGTGAATTGCTGATGGTGAATTGCTGGTGAAGCCCAAATAACCGATGGAAACAATTTTGAATATGATTAGAACAAAATGAAATACGACAATTATGACTCCAAGTCTCCAAGTGGGCAAGCAGATACCAGTATATAAGCTAAATAGTGACAAATTGTTCAAACTGTTTAACTAAACTCTGAAATCAGAAAATCCAATACTTCATCATCTGATGCAGCATTATGTAGCAAAATAAGTCTCAATGGTGGACATCTTGAAATTAAAAGTCTTTACAGTCTAAAGATTTCAAAAATCAACCAAGGAGGTTGCATCTTATATGTGTTAAGTACATATAACTGATAGAAAAAACTATTTGCATTCTTTGACGTCAATGCAAAGAGAACATAGATAATTCCTACAGATCTAGCCTTCTTCAGTCCTTTTTTTAATGGCACCAAAAAAAATACTGGGAAAAAGGGGAAAAGTGCAAGAAACAACCTGTTGATACTGTCTGAAGAAATTCTGGGGAAGGGGACAAACCTCCTAGTAATCCTACCATCTAGATCTTGTCCACTGGTATAATAATCATTCCCCGAATGTCTTATTGGAAGCCAAAGTATCCTGATTTGCTATCATACATATTTTGAGTCTCAAAATTTCATCCAAGTATAAGTCCTAATTAACAAATTCAATGATTGGGCAATCAATGCTTGTAACCCTGCACCAATTACTGGTAATTCTTGCTTGAGTTTGCATCCTTGACTATATCATAAACCCAAAATTCCATATTTGTCATTTTATTCGTTGTGATAGTGGGCACTCCCAAAGATATAGCCAAATCCAAAATCTAATAAATTGCAAAGGCCTGATGTTATTAAACTCACATAATGCTCTGGTGATTCCACCAGGGATTCACATCTTTGCCCTAGTCATAAAACACTCAATTTTTTAACAGCAGCTAGAATTGACCTCTCAATATTTTTCAGACAAACGTATCCTATATTACATTAAGAACATGATAATATCATTGGCATGAAAAGATGACATCTCTAAAAGCCTCGTCCAATAAGAAAGAACAATAAAAGCCAACATTTGTGATTTTGTGACTTTTTCCCATTTTAATGAGACAAAATATCTTTACAAACAAAATCAAGCTGAACTTTGATAATTACAGTTAAGCTGCACTTAAATTCAACTATCTTAAAAGTTTGATTCTATTTTTATGAGTATCATTTAGATGTAGTGAGTGTTAGGTCGATTATTCATTTTCATCATAAATGAGTTTGTGTGGACTTAACCCATAAAATATGGATCAATAAGTTCGATTCAAAACTATGCAATTGGATTCTGACAACAATATCATAATTTGAAACAGTGTGGAAAATATCTCCCACCAATTGATGAGTTAAAAGGCCTAACTAATAAATGATTCATAACACTTGTTGAAGTTTTTGCAAATGGAATGACAAGTTAAGTGGGCTTGATCTTGAGAAAAACTACATGGTTAAGCAAGCTTGAATCAGAATGGTACTGTAATAGGTAACCTTTATGGAAATCATGATGCTTCATCTCTATGAGTATCACTTAAATGCAATGAGTTCTAAGTGAACCATTCATTCTTATGAGAGATAGACCTTCATGTAAACTACTACTCATATAATATGAGTCAATAGTTTGTTTGAAAAACTACACAATTAAATCCTGATAATGATATCATAATTTGACACACTGCTAAAAAAGACATCCTACCAAAGAAAAATGTTTTGTTCATAAGAATCCTTGTACAATATGGGGACTTCTTGCATTGTAGAGGGTCTAATATCTTTGTTTTCTTTCCTCTGGCTCACATATGTAGAAAAGGTTGTGTGGCATTGAACAACAAAATAGAGACCAACTTAAAGCATGTTCAAGGGCTTGGCCATGTAGAGACTTTTGTGTCCGTTATGTGTAGGTATGACATTCTTCATAGTCTGTGTGTTGTGTAAGGAAGCTAAGGTAGAGGAACAAATTTCTACACTAATCTTGTGAGGAGGGTTATGCAAAAACTTTTCAAATCTGAACAGTTACAGAAACTTAAATAGAAATAAACATAAATAATATTCATACAACAACATAACGATTTGCGTGGGGAAACACTTTTGGGAGAAAAGCTCCACACTCCAAAAGTTGCTCAATATATTATTCAAAAATCAACAAGATTACAATATACTTGCAAACCAAGTTTTCTCACAAGAGTATCACTAACTAGAGATTCAAAGGTAACTCAACAACCATAAGACTCTTACACACAACATCCATCTCATACACCTAATATAGAGGAGATACAATAGATGAAATCATCAAATGGTATTACAAAACCATGAGCTAAAACCACCTAAAAAGTGATGTCTATCCTTATCTCCAATAACAAATACCTATGATGTATCTAAACACACACCACCACATATAACTCCCCCTTTACAGCTCATTTATGTGTCCAACATGTTTTTACATCTTCCATTTCAGGAGACCCAACGTCCAAAGACCATAATTTTTGATCCGGGTGTCCGATTGACAAACTGTTTGAACCATTGGAAAGCTTGTGAAGCGCTCTATCAAGCTATAACCCGCTACATTAATTACGACCACTTTCAGGCCCAAAAAATGTCTCTAAGACCTTCAAAATAGACTTTGAAACTTTGTAAAACAAATAACTTTAATATCTTCAAATTCAGACATGTTTTTGCGACAAAACTTTACAAACATACTTATTTAACCAATCCAAAACTTTGAATTTTTTTCTGAATCAATCCGTACTCAAATATAAATTTACTATAAATAATAACATTATTTTCCTTAACATGCTATTTAAATTTTTCCATCATGAAGCTAAAACTCTAACTCTTGGGAGGTTCTAGATCAATGCTAACCTTAGTACATCAAATACATACTAAGGCCATAGATTCCCTTCGACAGCAACCAGAACTGAACACGCACTGAGAAACTCTACAACAATTGTAAACAAGATAATCATCATGCACATATTGCATGGCTAGCCACCAAATTGCCATGCAAGGTTTGTCTTTTGAAAAGTGTCCAGGACAGAATTTACCAGCCAAAGCTAAAACCATAATAGTTGTCGCCTAAAATTTATCAACCGAAAGCTAAAGCCATGATAGCTGTCCTAAAATTTATCAATCAAAAGCTAAACGCCATGATACAAATTTGGATTCATTTGGAGACACTGACAAAACAAAAAGTCTTACTGTACCATGTAATTGGCATCCACACTGATTTGTGCTTTGAAACTCACCGCCACTAATATTTCTACCAATAAAAATTAATAAACCATTATTGGTAAAATTTGAACTGTTTACATATACAAACATTATTGCAGAATTTTATATAAAAAATCATGAAACATGAATGGCAGAAATCAAAAAGATTGATTACAGATTAAAATTTGGGTGGACATTATTGTTCTATGGCAGGAATTAATAACCTTGCAATATCCAAATAGGAGGATCTAATTTTTGAGTGGGTCTATTCTGATCTATTTTTTAATTTAGAAATGCAATAAAATAATATCATGGGATATATAGATATATATATAATTATAATTTCTAGTATAATTCATAGACTATTTTATAATAATTGTTCATTAAAGGCATAAAATCAAATTGTGTAGGAGATGGTTCCACTCTACTGAAAAACTCATTTTAGAAGATTCACAAATTGACAAAAAACAATCTGACTTCATCTTCTGATTCAAAATGCAATAAATTCAAAAGTCATCACATGACCAAACTAGATATCTCAACCGAGTAAATGAACACCATGAAACCCAAGTCATAGACTAGAACATTAAAAATAACAAGCCGATCACATGTATATTAGACACCACTAGAACCTAAATCGACCCAACCACGAGAAAGATGTAGATGAGTCAATATAGGATTAAAATTTCTAAATGGGGATAAATTATGTAATTTAAAACATGAGCAGAAAGTGTTAGGGTTAGAAGGCAGATATCCAACAAGTTAAATACAAATTTAATCAATAAACAGAGAAATAAAACACACAAAAAAATTAACACAGAGAATTTAACATGGTTCACCCAATTCGGGCTACATCCACAAAACTGCAGCCATCCCAATGATTTTATTATCCAATGCAAAAACTTATTACAATCTCGCGAATAATCGCCTTCTCAATCTCGTGAATAATAGCATGATTAGTTGCCACAAACCAACAAAAAGAGCCACTTAAGAATATATGACAAAGGCACTTGACACAAAATATTTGGATAAAACTTTAAAATTACATAAATTGTGCTATTAGTGACTCTAGTTGAGGATGCATGCCCATTGTATGAATGGAGAGAATCTAGAAAAATCTAAGACATAGACTAGAACAAGAGCAAAAGAAACACAACCACTTGACAGAAAAAATGATAAAAAACACAAAATAACATAAAACCACTAACAACTAGCACTTGCATCTAAAGGACGTTCAAGGATTACACCAATAGAAAACTATATGTATGTTAATATGTTAGAGAGTATGTGTTTGTGTATGGGTGTGTGTGGATGTCGTGTGCTGCAAATTCTAGTTGTATGTGGCTGATTAAATAATTAATAATAAGTGCTAAATAATGGAATAAAATAAACTTAGACAAATTCAGATTTTTTCCTTAAACAAATTAAGTATTATTTGATTTTGAAATATTTGCTAGATTTAAAACATAAAGCAATGCAAATGAAAAAAAAAAGTTGCCATCAAATTGACAAAAAATATTGTAAATGAAAATATAATGTTCCCTTCTAGTTAGAAAATCAATATTTATTTGGCTTTTACATGATAAATGAGATTCTGAAGGCTTTTACCATTAAATGGTAGTTGGTTTACCATTAAACGACATCTAAAACTTGTTTTCCGATGACAGTGGTTTGCAGGCGTGAGACTTATTTTAGACTTAAATCTCACACTATATGTAGCTATCGGCTAATGACACTAACAAACTACAAGAACATAAAATACATAAACTAAACCCAAAAAAAAAATCTAAAACAAAGATATTACTCAATAAACATTAATTAGACCATATATCCCTTCTTACAAAAAAAAATTATGACCCTGTTAGTGAATAGATTTGTCCTTTATAAAATTGAATACAAATGACTCTATGATGCTCAAGAAGGATGCATCAATTCAAAACAATTGGAGATTGCATTGGTAATCTTCCTCTGAATTTTGATTGAGACTTGTACAACTCCCTTTTCTGATATAATTTTTTGATTTTTTGAAAATATATGAATTCGAGGGTATGCTTTTGATTAGAAAGCAGGAAAGGAAAGCTAACACTTGCTCATAGCCATGACACAAGTGCGAACAAAAATACTTTAAATTAAACTACTATGTTGAAATGAAATGGACTAGCAAACGATCAAGGTAATTAGTATTAATTTATTTGGTTAAATTTATTTCATGGTAATTAGTAGTAAATATTTTCAAAGAATCGGTTCATTTAAATTTATAATTCAAAAAAAAATGATTTTAAAGGTAATTAGTATTAATTTACTTTCAAAAGTAAATAAAAAGAATAATTGTTAAATAATCACTTAGAATTTGATTAATTTATTATTCAAATAATTAGAATTGGATTTTATTTTTTTAGATTTTTTCAAAAAGGCAAGTTGTCACTGGAAGTAACTAGAAATAATATTAATTTATTTTGAAAGGCAAACCAAAATAGTTAGATTTATTAATTACATCAATTTGACTTATATTGCAAAACTAGTTAGTAGTTATTTCTCAAGTATTAGAATTAATTCAATACCCAAAAGTGAGTATAATTTATTAAATTAATATTACAAAAGTAAGCAACTAGAGTGAATACTATGAATATGAGGAAATTGAAGATTCGGAAAGAGTCAAATTTGCAAAAACTAAGTTGAAAGGACATTCTACTTTATGGTGGAAATAAGTTCAGTTAGATAGAAATAGAAGAGGAAAAGAGAAAATCACAAAGTGGGATATAATGGTGGAAATTTTGAAGAATCAATTCATACTCGTCGATTATGAACTTAAATTACTGAAAATATTGCAGAACCTGAAGCAAAAGGAGAGATCTGTGAAGGAGTACCATGAATAATTCTACAAGATAATCCTTAGGATTGGACATAGTGAAGCAAGAAAAGAGAAAGTGGTGAGGTACATAAATGGACTGAGAACAAACATCCAAGAAGAATTGAGCCTAGTAAAGATGACAACACTTGAAGAAGCATACCAATTTGTGTTGAAAGTAGAGGAAAATATGTTCACAAGAAGTTTGAAAAAAGACAGAGAAGTGTAAGAGGAATATTCCAAAGGAGCGGATCACAATCAAGAGAGAGAAGACCTTATGCAGAGTAGAACAAGGATAGGAAACCCTACAACAGTGAAGAGAAAGATTGTAATTCATACCACAAAGGGAGAGAAGACAAAAATTTCTACCTTAGTGACAAAGGAGGTCATAACTCCTACCACAGTGATGGATATAGAAGAGATGAAGGAAGATCTAAGAAGAGACCATTCAGAGGAACCTATTTCAAGTGTGGAGGTGAAGGACATCTTGCACATTTATTGCTTTGCCAATTGCCTTTAAGACTGGATATTGCACCATCAACTACAATCTCAAACAACTCACTCACTGTCACCTGAAGATTCCTTTCAAGAAAACTAAGCATACCAGAAGTTTGTGGCATTATCAAGCTCTGTTTGGTGGATGGAAGAAAGTTTCTGGATGGAATGAGGCATGAGAACCTGTGTTTTGCATTGATTCCAAAAAGAGTGGCAAATCGGAGGAAAAAAATTCTATCATAGAGAATAAAGAAGTAGCAAAGTTGTTGACATAGTATGAAGACATCATAGTAGAGAAAGTACTAGATGGTCTACCACTAGTCCGAAGTATCAGTCATCATATAGATATAATACCAGGAGCAAGTTTTCCAAACAAGGTAGCACATAGAATGACACCTACAAAGAATGCAGAATTGAACCGGTAGATACAAGAGTTGTTGAACAATGGATTGATCACAGAAAGCTTAAGCCCATGTGTAGTACCTATTGTACTTGCACCAAAGAAAGATGGATAATGGAGGATGTGTACAGACTCAAGAGAAATCAATAGGATCACTGTCAAGTATAGATTCCCATTGCCAATAATGGATGATATTATGGACTGTTTGAGTGGAGCAAAGTATTTCAAAAAGATTCACCTAAAGAGTGGATATCATCAAATCAGGATCAAAGAAGGAGATGAATGGAAGAGTACATTTAAGAATAATGAAGGATTGTACGAGTGGTTAGTGATGTCTTTTGGATTAACCAATGTACCTAACATTTTCATGAGATTGTTGAATGAGGTACTGAAGAAATTCTTGGGTGAGTTTTTCATTTTTTACTTGGATGATATTCTAATTTTTAGTAAGACTAGAGAAGAACAGTTGTGGCACATCAAAAAAGTATTGCAAAGGTTGAGAGAAGAGAAGTTTTTTATTAATTTCAAGAAGTGTAGCTTTATGAAGACAAAGTTGGTGTATTTGGGTTTTGTCATTTTTGTTGAAGGATTGAAGATGGACCCTAAGAAGGTTAAAGAAATTGTTGAGTGGCCTATACCAGTGAATATTGGAGAGGTAAGATCATTTAATGGATTAGTAAGTTTCTACCAAAATTTTATTAGAAGATTTAGTAGTATTTGCACACCTATGGCAGAGACAATGAGAGGAGATAAGAAATACTTTAAGTGGATATTTGGAGCACAAAGAAGCTTTAAATTGTTGAAGAAGAAGGTGATAGAGAAACCAATTTTAGCACTACTTGATTTTGATAAATTATTTCAAGTTGATTGTGATGTCAATGGAAATGCAATTGGAGTAGTGTTGAGTCAAGAAGGAAGACTGATAGCCTATTTCAGTGAGAAGTTGAACGATGCTGGAAGAATATATTCAGTTTATGATCAGGAATTCTATGCCATAATTCAATCCCTAAAGAGATGGAGACATTATTTGTTGCCTAAGGATTTTGTGTTGTACACTGACCATCAAGCTTTGCAGTATTTGAATAGTCAAGGGAAACTGAACTAGAGACATATGAAATGGGTTGAGTTCTTGCAAAGATACATTTGTTTGAAGCATAGAACTAGAAATTCAAACAAAGTTGTAGATGCATTGAGTAGAAGGAATTTCTTGATAGAAATGAGGATAGAAGTATTGGGTTTTGATGAATTGAAGTACCTATATGAGGATGATCTTGATTTTTTTTAAGCTTGGAAAGCATGTAAAGAACCAATAGTGACAAACTAGATCCAATGGTTGGACAATTTCATTTAGGAAGATATATTGTTCAAGAGAAATTAGTTGTGTATCCTGAAGAGTTCAATGAGGGAGAATCTAGTTAAGGAGAAGCATAGTGGAGGGCTAGCAGGACATTTTGGAGTGCATAAGATGGTACCTTTGGTGAGTGAACACTATTTTTGGCTGCAGATATATAAGGATGTTAGGAAGTATGTTCATAGTTGCAAAATTTGTCAAGTAGCAAAAGGGAACAGTTAGAATATTGGATTGTATAAACCTTTGACAATACCGAAGAGACCTTGGTAAGATATAAGCATGGATTTCATATTGGGATTACCAAGAACACTGAGAGGACATGATTCTATAATGGTAATAATGGATAGGTTTTCTAAGATGGCACATTTCATTCCCTACAAGAAGACTACTGATGTTGTACATGTTGACCTATTTTTCAAGGAGATTGTGAGATTGCATGGATTACCTAAGAGTATAGTTTCATACAGGGACACCAAGTTCATTGAATAATTTTGGAGGATATTGTGGAAGAAGATAAAGACAAATCTGGATTTTAGTTCATCGTATCACCCACAAATAGATGGACAAATAGAGGTAGTAAACAAAAGTTTGGGTAACTTGTTGAGATGTTTTGTTGGAGATAAGGCATGAAATTGGAATATAGTTCTACAACAAGAAAATTTTGCATATAATAATTCAGTAAACCAAAGTACAAGGAAGACACCATTTGAGATTATGACAAGAATACAACCTAGAGGAGTTGTGGAACTCAGAGACATCGGTATGGAGAATAAGAGGAGTGTAGAAGCAGAAGATTTTGTAGGATTCATGGAAATGGTACATCATCAAGTTCGGGAACATTTAGAGGACATGAATAGTAAGTATAAGGATAAGGCAGATGAGAAGAGACATAAGGAGTTTTTTGTTGGAGATGAAGTTATGATGTATCTTAGGAAGGAAAGATTTCTAGTGGGAACATAAAATAAGTTGAAGATGAGGAAGTTTGGACCATGTAAGATTCTCAGGAAGTTTGATTCAGGAAATGCATATGAAGTGGAGTTACCAGAGACACTTGGAATATCACATATTTTCAATATTGCAAATATCTATGAGTATTATGAAGGACAGTCAAGTGGCAGTAGCAATGAAGTTGATTTGAAGGAGCAGTCACCACATCAACCACCAAAGGAGATTAAGAATATCTTGGATACTAGAACTGAAAGTAGCACTAGGAACAAGTTATACAATGAATATTTGGTAAAGTGGAAAGGCATACCAATGGAAGATTCGTCGTGGATTTCTCAAGTTGAGGTGGACCACTTTGGTTTTCCTCTAGCCCCTAGAAAGTGAGGGACTCACTTTTCTTCCAATCCCGAGTGTCTGATGCAGGAGCATCCCTGGTTGTAAAGCAATCCTGTATCAACCAAAAGCATTTCCTTTCTTGCATTTCATTCTATAGCAGGTTTAGCAATTCATTGCGCACTTCGTTGCATTATCATTTCTCAGCTTGCAGAGTAGGATATAACATCTACACGAGATCATCTACATCATATCCATATTTTAGAAAGTTTGCATTTGTTTATAGAAAGTTATCGCTCTCAAAATTTCACTGTTAATTCATAGTCTAAGCATTTGGGGCCGACCTAGTTCATAATTATGTGCAGACCTATTCTGGAGCATGCAGAGCTTAATGGGACATCATACAAGAATTTTGGGTCCAAGGGGATCTTTCTTGTAGATCCATAATATGTTTCATTTTGTGAAGGATTATCTTTCTTTTTTTGAGGCCAACCTACATGCTTGATCATTCATTGGGGTTTATAAACCCTTGAGGCCAATTTCGAACATTTTTGGAGTTGGAGAATCATATTTAAGATCATTTGTAATTCATTGGAGGGAATAAATCAGTAGAGAGTTAAGATTGCATGATTAGAGTTTAGATATTTTGATCTTCCTAGTTCTAGGACTATAATAAGGCCTTTGTGTTAGTTGTAATGTTGTAATGCCTTATATCAGGCCTGTGAGCCATAGCTATTTCACATATGATGCATGTAAGACTTCCAATTATTGAATCAATGAAATTTCATGTTTTTTGATCAATATCTTGTGTTATTTCCATTGTGTTGACTCTAAGATGCACGGTTGGACAATCCTTTCTGGACCCTTCATTTGTGACTGCACTAGTTATGTAGGTAGTGGGTTGTTTTAGTAGTGATCCTAGCTTACAATTTGTCATGAATGCTTTAGGTTTCAGTTAATGCATCAATTATTTTTGCTTGCTTTGTCAAAGATGATTATGGTGATGATTTTATTATAGATGCATGAGTTTGAGAAAGTGTTTTTTTTGTTTTTAGGAATATTTAATGTTTTTAAATCTTTTGGAATATTTAATGATTTTCAATTTTTTGAAATATTTTATGTGGATTTTTTCAAAATATTTGATGTTTTTGAATTTTTTGGAATATTTGATGTTTTTGGACTTTTTTTTAGAATATTTAATATTTTTTAAATTTTTTGGAATATTTGGTGTTTTGGGGGGTTTTAGTTTTAAGGCAATAACAAAGATCCAATATAATGAATAGGTCTAAGAAAAATTCCCCCAGTTAGGCCTAGGATCATTTATTATGGACTAAGAGGATTTATTCTATAATGGTTTAGGTGGGATGGATAATGCTAGACACTGGTAAACTACCAAGCCATGCTAGGTGGAAACAAAAATATGATAGGTAGGTGGATATGGATGGGATTATGACCTGATTATAAATGGAGTGGATAAGAACCTAATAGATGGTAGATGACGCTTACTATAGATGGCGGATGTAAACATGGTTTCACCTTAGTACTTGTCCAATATTCCACCGAAGTGGTTTTCACTTGAGGATGATTTTTATCTTTACTTTTTTTAAAAAAATTTCTACACATGATGCCTATAAATAGGTTTTCACCATGTTACTTTCCCAAGGCGCCACCAAAATGGTTTTCGCCATTGGATGAATTATTTCTCTTTACTTTTTTCCATTTTTACCTTGGAATACCTTGAGGGTTAAGCATGAAATTTCTTGATGTGGTTGTTGTTGATGGGATTTTGTAGAGTCTCACCTTTAGGTGTTGCAAGTTGGTAAGATCTTGACCCATATCTTACTATGACAACAAGCGATCCTGACCAATTAGGTTCAAAATTTCCTTTATTGTCCTGGTCTTGTTGATTCTTTTGATTTTCTTTGAGGACTAGATCACCTACTTGAAAATTTTGGGTCTTGATCCTTTTATTGTAATTATGATAAGTATGATTTTAATAGGCATGTAAATGATTAAATGTACTCATACATCTTTTTCTAGTAACTGTAACTCATGCAGTCTAGATACTTGATATTATTCATTGTCAACAAGATGTTCCAAAGATACCATTAAAGAAGGGAGTTCAACCTCAATAGGAAAAATTTCTTTGGTTCCAAAGACTAATGAATATGGTGTAGCACTTATAGGTGTTTAGATGCTAGTACAATAAGCACATAAGGCAGGGTTGAGTTGAAGATTCTAGTCATGATCATTGTAATCGCCTATCTTCTTTAAGATTTTGAGTATGGTTTTGTTAGACACCTCATCTTGATCATTTCCCTTTGGTAATATAGAGTGGAAAAGTGATGTTTTATATAGAATTGTGAGAAAAGACTATGGAAATATTAGTTTTTTAATGGTGTATCATTATCTTTGACAATGGCATGGGGACCACCATATCAAAAAATTAGGTAGTTAAGGATAAACTTTGTTATCTATTTACCGGTGATGTAGGTTAATGGAATGACTTCTACCCACTTCATAAAGTAATCAGTGGTGGTGATAATAAAATTGAGGTCGTTAAATGAGGTGGGGGTAATTTTTTATATGAGGTCAAGTCCCCACTATGAAATTTCCAAGGAGTGGTAATCAGTTGCAACTCTAGAGTTGGTGCATGAATTAGATCTCCATGTTGTTGAAATTGAATACATTTCTTTAAAAATTGATTTTCCTCTTGATCCATAGTGGGCCAATAGTATCCTATAATTAGTATATTCTTAGCAAGGCTAGGGCCACTAGAATATGAACCACAAACACCTTCATGTACCTCATGTAGAGAAGTTTTGGCTTCTTTTTCAGTTTAAACATCTAAGTAATGTACTATCAAGACTCTTTTGGTATAGTATGTCATTATCTAGTAATCATCATTAACTTGCCTAATAACTAGTTATGAATCACCATAGACTTGTAACTCTTTGATATTCCATTGGATTGACATTCTAAGTCCTATAATAATTGTTTCATATTTGACAATAAATTTTTAGTAAATGGAAATTCTAACTGATATGCTTTTAGAATACAATCACCTTAAGGAGTGATAAAAAGGTCTCCTACCCTTGAACAATGTATGTGTGACCCATTGAAGTACAATTTCCATTTATTTTTTTAGTGATAGAAAAAAATGTTTCATCTAGAAAGTCTGGTATGAGAGGATTATTATCGTATAAAGGTACCTTTGCTAGCTGATCTATAAGGACTTTTCCCTTGATCACCTTTCGGTCTATATATTTTATGTAAAATTCTCTCAATATCATAATCCATCTAGCCATGCAACCACTAAGTACATTTATTTTGACAAAAAATACTTTAACAGATCAAATTTTGAGATAAGATTAGTTTGATAATTGAAAGCATATAGTATCATAGCTTTTGTGATGCAAAGTTAGCAACTAGACATGCTCACTTAATAGGAGTGTAATTAAGCTCATATCCTAGTAATTTTTTTTCTAATGTAGTAGGCTACTCTCTCTTTTCCAATGTCATCATGTTGTGCTAAGAGAGCTCCTAATGTTTTTGTTGTGGCTAAAATGTACAATATCAATGGATTACCTTGAACCAAAGGTATCAATACTGGTGGTGAAGAAAGGGAATCCTTAAGTTTTTGAAAGGAATGTTGTCACTTCTCATCCAATTTGAATGTGACATATTTATGCAAGAGATGAGAAAATGGATGATATTTATCTGCTAGTTGAGCTATGAACCATCTGATTGACTCTAGTTTTCCTTGAAGACTTCAAAGTTTCTTAAGGTTATTTTGTAAGACCCTGCCTTTTCATGATCCTATTGAGTCTACGTGTTTGATTGTTCTTGACCAATATTTTGTGAGCTTCTAGTTAGACATTATACATGAGTCTATGAATGATGGTTGTTCCTATACATCAATGATGTTCATATTTTATGATATGGTTAACTAACTAATTCTATCCAACTAACTATTGTGATTCCTCTATGACAACTAGATTAATTCCTTCACTTATTATGTAACTATGTGTTGACCAAGATGTGCAATTATGATGGGGTATTGGTTACACTATTATTATGTACAACAAATGGATTGAATTACATGTTAGAGGATGTTGAGATGATTGGTTTATTACCATTAGATGGAATTATTATTAGGTGGTTACATAATATGGATGTGGGAGTAAGTTTTATTATGGAGATGATGTTTGATAAAAATTTTACTTGCGGTAGAATTGATTATGAGTTGGTTTTTCACAAGGTTACTACTAGAGGTGGTGATATTGTTATAATGTGTTGAATGATTAATTATTACTTGATTTTATTAGGTGTGATGTAAGTAGATGTTGTAGGAATACAAAATGTTTATTGTTACTTGAGTAGATGAATGGATTGAATTTTTTAGTTGAATAAGCAGGTGAATTTGGTCAATGTTGATTGGGGTCACATAGCTACTTCCATTGTTTTACCTTTGTGAATTTTTTATCTTGTCTTGTAGGGAGAATAAGGTCATTTATTTTATTTTTCATGTGGTTGTGTGTGTGAGATTTTATTTTATAAATCCCTTGATTTATCCTTTAATATGTTTACTTATTTTATCACTTATAAAGTTCTTATGTGATTTTTATTGTTTAAAAAGTTTCCTAGATGATATACTTATAGGTTAGGGGTCCTTTATCTCATAAAAACCCTTTAATAAAGTTTAGAACCCACTCTAATTACCCACTTTTGAAAAGTGGTGAAAATTAGAGTTGGTTGGGTAGTTAGGTAGTTAGGGAAAGGTAGTTGTCTTTCCCCTTATATTTATTCATTATCCTTGAGTGGAGAAGGGGAATTTTTCCTTTTTATCTATTCTTGTCTCTTGGATGGTTTTCCATTTGGGGAGGGGAAAATTCTTAGTGGAGAAAGAGGAAAGGATATAGGAAGCAAGAATGGAAGAAAAGGGCTTGGAGAAAGAGTTTTCCACAAGTAGATAGAAAACTTCTTAGTAAGGTCTACCCTTTGTTATAACTTTGTTTGATATGTTAAGGATTGTTTTGAGATTTGATCCTTGTTTGTGAAATCCTTGTCAAATGCAAGATTGAAATCCTTTGTGATATTTTTGTGAGTTGTGTGTTGAGATTTTTCTTGATTATGAGTTCCCACCTTGTATAAGGTTCTTTACATGTGAATAACTATTTATGTGTTAAGGTGAGGAAACAAGTATGTGGGTGTAATTGTTGTAATGTTCATAGTATATTGTGGAAAGTTTTTAAGGAGTCCATGTGAATAGTGGTTGTGTTGCATGGGAAGAGTTATGTGACCCTAGCTTGGGGGTGGATTGAATTTCAATCCTATGGTTGGGTGGAGAGCCCATTGGAAAATATTATTGTTCTCTTGGTTTTAGGTACGTGTTTAGCAAGAAAGATGATATTGGGACTTTGAAAACTACAAGTGTAAAAGGAGATACATGTTGGCTCTATAGTTATAATTTCATTTTGTATTTGATGGTGTTAAATTTTTTTATTGTAAAAAAGGGGAAAGAAAAGAGTGTAAGTTATGATTTAAGGGTTGCAAGAGTGTATAGGATGAAAGTAAAAAGAAATTGAATTTTCCTAATAAACAAGTTAATTTGGGCTAAATAAAAAAATTACATAACCATATAGGTTGCATTGTTGTATAGAGAAAATACAATCGAATGTAAGGTTATTTTACTTCTTTACATAGAGTTCAATTTAGCATCTTGAAAATGTTATATAGGTTAGAATTAGTTATAATAGTAAGATGTGGAAAAACTTACTTAGTGTTGAATAACTCTCATTGCATATTTAGTATTGTGATTGTAGAAAAAATAAACTTGTTTTCCAACATTATATATAGTTGAATGAATGACTAAGTATTTCATAAAATTGATAAAGATGTATTTTATAATATATTTAATCTTAACTTTCATCAACTAGATCCTTTAACTATGGATAACAAGATACAACCAATTAAACATCCTTGTTTAACTACCAAGTGGTGTAATAGGAACTACATTGCAAGCGCAAAAAAAATGTGATTAAACCTGACATAAATATGAGCTTCTAATAACAATTGTAGATCTTGTTGGATGTTGTAGTTGTGTTGCTGATATGTGGTTGTCATTGATGTCAACACTATTAGCATTGATGTATTGAAGGTTGTATATGTCGAGGATATTGAGAAAATTGTTAAAGAAAGAGTTGCAGGTTGACAGTGGAACAGTGAAGGTCATGAAGGTGTCTTGCTCTATACGTTGAAGATCAGTCACTGTGGACTAAAGGGTTTATTGAAGAACAATTGTGTTTTGACAATTTTTCTGTGGCTTCAATTAGTGTTCCTGATTGAAGTTGATGTGATTCTAGTAATCCCAGTTTTTTTGGATGCTTTTCTGATGATTCGTGATGCTTGTGGATGCTTCTAGATCATTCTCTATCTTTGTTGCATGTCTGTGTTGATCGGTGTGCTCGTGGTCGGTGATTTTTCTCTTGTGTGTTTGGGTTTTTATGTTCTTGGCCGACATGGTGATTGTAACGTATTGTGGATCCTTGGGGATTAAAATTTGAATGTTTTGGTGTGCTCGAGGATGTTGTTTTGGGCCACAACATAATATTGGCTGATGGTGTTTGATTCGCATTGAAAATTTACTTGTAAATTTGGGCTAACATTGTGTATATGTTTTATATTTTATACTTTATTTTGGCTTACGAAGTTGTTGATGTAATTCCATGTTGCAGATATATAAGAGCAGTTTTTTGTGCGAATTTTGGAAGTGAATAAGTGCTAGAGAAAAGCAAGTGTGCAAATAGTGATCAAATCATTCGATTGCAAAGTAGAGTGTGAAGAAGTTTGAGCGAAGTGTGAAGGAGTGTTTTTGTGCTTAACCAGAACTATAATCAAGCTTTTGTAGAAGCTATTTTCTCAGTTCATACCCTATGAATCTAATCTGAATTGTTGTAAGACAGTGTGTCTTCTTTGGGTAGTGAGCCCTCTTGTATTTGAGCAGTGAGCTCTAGGAAATGTGCCTGAATGCATGTGCATTCCCATTATTCTTCTTTATACTTTTAATAGGGTATAATATTGTGGACTAACATCCACCATGGTTTTTTCCCTAACAGGGTTTCCACATAAAAAATCTTGGTGTTCTATGTGTTTTTGATGTGCTAACTGTTTGTGGTTTATTGTTCATTAATCAGATCCGGGATCAAGTTAAGTTAAGTTTGAAAAGTTTAAATATTATGTGACAACTGGTTCACCCCCCCTCTCAGTTGTCTGTCCTTTTTTTTCCAATAGATCTTATACTTTATTCTACCAATTTAGAGGTTTCCATTTAATTTAGGTGAAACTGCAATTTTGAACAATAGTTATATATCAAGCTAATATTGATAATCAATAATATGCTTTAGAATTCAATTGTTGAAGTGAAATCCTTTTACTCAGCTACCAAACTCTTAAACAAGAACTGAAATGCAAATTAATTCTATTTTCTTATTATGAAATCTAAACTTAACTATATTTAGGAAATTGGGAATTTACATTTTAGTTATATCAAAATAAAGATGTGGGAAAAAAGAACAAGTGAACTTATTATCGAATACCAAGATTAATATATGAGGATTAGAGGGTTAAAGTTGTTTAACTCAAAATCAATAACTATACTTAGGCTACATTATATTGTTGATAGGTTAATCTAAATTATAGTAGTAATGTCAAATCCTTTGTAAGGATTAATGAGTATAGATTAAGGTGATCCAAATATTGAGTTAAATTTATAGGAGATTATTAATAGTTGAAAATCTATATTATGGTTGGTTTATCATTGATCATAATGATTAGAAAGTAAATTTTATTATTTTACATATAGGGATAATTCTTATTTTGAAAATGATTATTTGTTTTTATAGTTCATTTTGCAAAGTAATGCCTATCAAATTGGAAGGGTTTTAATTTTCTTAAATTTCTCGTTGTGTCGTTATTTACTCTTAGAGAAATATTAAACAAAAAAATATCTTAACATAATACACAACACTAGACAACTTTGCATATAATATCATTTCTAAAATTTTCATTTAACTTAACACACTAAGTTATCCATTTTCATCTCAATTAATTTAAAGAATTACAATTTCTCATCAAAATATTATCGAGTTGTTCAAATTATCTATAGCGACACTTTTTTTCAATGACTATAATTAATCGTAAGTGTTTCCCATTGATATAACTTTGTTATTATCATTAGATATATTTGTATTATCTTTGAAGGTATTAATTTCTCCTTGAATTATATCAGAAAATAGTGTATCATTTGTTATTGAAGTTCGAGAATGCTTAAGTAGTTAAGTATTGTCAGAAAGTTCAAGGTTAGAAAGTTAGTAAGTTTGAATGGTTTAGGTAATACTAATAAATAAGGTTTATTATTACTTTTATTAATGGCATGAAGACGAATATGTAACTTAGAAAATAACAAATAAAAGTTGTAATATCATCATTGAATATGAATCATAGGTAGATTTCCTCAGTGTGTTGTAAAGTGTTATCTCTTAGCGAGGGTTCTAAGAAACAACGAAATGTTAGTGAGTGTAGCATGTTTAGGATAGAACTTTAATGTAATGACATTGTTGTATTTAGCTAATTTAGGAAATGTTCCTAGTTTCTCATTGTCATGATGAAACAAATTTGGGGGTTATGTTACTATTGAGGAAAAAAATGGTGGATGTGTATAATTTAAGATTAAAATTTTAGGGCATGACATATTTGGTGGAAGCATTTAAATTATTTCTTTCACTTTTACAAGGTTAACTTGAATACCTCTATGAGACACAATGTATCCTAATAGTTTTCCTAAAGTGACATTAAAGATGAATTTCTTAGTATTTAGCCTTACTTGATATTTCTCTAGTCTATCAAATATTTGTCCAAGAACATACAAATGCCATTTTCTTGTTAATGATTTCACTAGAAAATCATCTACATAGTCCTCCATTATGTTATGGAACATGTCATGAAATTTTTTTATCATCACTCTCTAATAAGTTGCACCTACATTCTTTAGACCAAAAGGCATTACGTTCCAACAATAAATACCTTTTACGTTCCAACAATAAATACCCCAAGGATACGTGAAAGTGGTCTTATGCTAATATTCTTGTGCTATATGGATTTGATTATATCCAAATAAATTAGATCCATGAGGTAAACCATCTCATGTCTTGTAAAATTGGCAATGATGTCAATATTCAACAATGGAAATTCATCTTTTGGACAAGCCTTGTTTAGATATCTAAAATCAGTGCAGATGTGGATGTGTCTAGTAGGTTTTTCCATAGGGAAAAGTTTGTATACCCACTCTAGATAGTCTATAGGCCTAATGAAGCCCACATCTATAATTTTATTTAATTCCACCTTAACTAGTCGTGAAATTTAAGGATGCATTTTCTAGAGGTTTTGTTTTATTGATTTAGCCTCTAGGTAGACCATCAAATGATGGACTACCAAAGTTGTATCAAGTCCTAACATGTCTAAATTTGACCAAAAAAAGTTGAATTTCCAAATATCAAGGAATGATGTGAAATCCTTGTTTTCCTTAGGTGTCAATGATGTAACAAAGAATGTGTCTTTAGCACTATCGGTTGTTCCAACATTTATTTCTTATGATTCTACTAAAATTTAGCATCTCTCTTGATGTTTAGTGATACTTGGGAGGTCAAATCCTTCATCTACAGGTTCCTCAAAGAGGTTTTACCTATTCCCCTTATATTTATTCATTATCCTTGAGTGGAGAAGGGGTTTTTTTCCTTTTTATCTATTCTTGTCTCTTGGATGGTTTTCCATTTGGGGTGGGGAAAATTCTTAGTGGAGAAAGAGGACAGGATAGAGGAAGGAAGAATGGAAGAAAAGAGCTTGGAGAAAGGGTTTTCCACAAGTGGATAGAAAACTTCTTAGTAAGGTCTATCCTTTGTTATAACTTTGTTTGATATGTTGAGGATTGTTTTGAGAGCTGACCCTTGTGAAATCCTTGTCAAATGCAAGATTGAGATCCTTTGTGATATTGTTGTTAGTTGTGTGCTAATATTTTTCTTTATTATGAGTTCCCACCTTGTAAAGGGTTCTTTACATGTGAATAACTATTTATGTGTTAAGGTGATGAAACATGTGAGTGTAATTGTTGTAATGTTCATAGTATATTGTGGAAAGTTGTTAAGGAGTCCATGTGAATAGTGGTTGTGTTGTGTGGGAAGAGTTATGTGACCCTAGTTGGGGGTGGATTGAATTTCAATCCTATGGTTGGGCGAAGAGCCCATTGGCCAAGATTATTGTTCTCTTGTTTTTAGGTACGTGTTTAGCAAGAAAGATGATATTGAGACTTTGAAAACTCCAGGTGTAAAAGGAGATACATGTTGGTTCTATAGTTAGAATTTCATTTTGTATTTGATGGTGTTAAATTTTTTTATTGTGAAAAAGGGGAAAGAAAAGAGTGTAAGTTATGATTTAAGGGTTGCAATAGTGTATAGAATGAAAGTAAAAATAAATTGAATTGTCCTAATATACAAGTTAGTTTGGGCTAAATAAAAAAATTACATAACCCTAATGGTTGCATTGTTGCATAGAGAAAATACAATCAAATGTAAGGTTATTTTATTTCTTTACATAGAGTTCAATTTAGCATATTGAAAATGTTATATAGGTTAGAATTAGTTATAATAGTAAGATGTGGAAAAACTTACTTAGTGTTGAATAACTCTCATTGCATATTTAGTATTGTGATTATAGAAAAAATAAACTTTTTTTTCCAACATTTTATATAGTTGAATGAATGACTAAGTATTTCATAAAATTGATAAAGATATATTTTATAATATATTTAATCTTAACTTTCATCAACCAAGTCCATTAACTATGGATAAAAAGATACAACCAATTGAACATCATTGTTTAACTACCAAGTGGTGTAATAGGAACTACATTGCAAGTGCAAAAAAAATGTGATTAAACCTGGCATAAATATGAGCTTCTAATAACAATTGATCTTATATTTTGTTCTACCAATTTAGAGGTTTCCATTTAATTCAGGTGAAAGTGCAATTTAGAACCATATTTATATATCAAGCTAATATTGATAATCAATAATATGCTTTAGAATTCAATTGCTGAAGTGAAATCCTTTTACTCGGCTACCAAACTCTTAAAAAAGAACTGAAATGAAAATTAATTCTATTTTCTTATTATGAAATCTAAACTTAACTATATTTGTAACATCCCGCCACGCAACCCTAGGGGAAGTTGCAATTTACTACACAAACATACTAATTTTTTTTTTTAATAAGTACAATTAACATGCAAGATTCACTACCCATTGCAACAACCCCTAAGGTTACAAGACTGAGATTACTTTAAAACCCAAACAAGAAACATGAATTGAAACCATAGCACTAAATTACTTAACAAATTAAGAATGCATACATTCCATACAAGATAAAATACATCAAAGGATAAGAGATACCACTTGATTTCAGATAACAATAAATTACAATACGATTACAACTCTCATTCCCCGAATGAGGTAAATCCAATAAGCCTGATTACAAATTACACCTTCCACCTCAATACAAATGAGGGGTAATAAAATACAATATCAACTAAAATGAATAAAGCATAAGAAGAAACTGGATCCCACGAGCTCTCCAACTATAAATCTTGTCCACACGAACAAGAAGAAAACCCAATGGATTAAGGTGCACGTTCCACCCAACCATGTGATACCCGAAGGCTCCCCCCCCATGCTAGGAGATAGTAACAAGGAATTCCTATACAAGACCATCTACCTCTAGAAACAGGCTAATACACGACTGAACTAAATTAGATACAAGAACATCACTTAACACAATGGTTACAATGTTTCCAGAGAACAATGATCATTTACGCAGTACAACAAACTGACTTCTGGTTGACATAGAGAGGGTGTCACACATCATTTGCTATGAGTTACCCTGGCTCAACCTTCCTAGGCTACCAGACCCCCATCTTGGATTACCCTAGCTTGCCTCTACCAGCCACCGGACCCCCATACAAACTGTGCTTCTTATCTCATCTCAAACCTTAAAATCAAATGAGTCCTAAGAGAGGCATTTATTATCTTAATTAGTTTGAAAGTTTTTCATTAATTCTTTTTAAGTTATCACTTACTTAAACCCTACGTGAGTTACCCTGGCGCCCCTTTGTGTGCCGGACCCCCACAAAGAGCCACTCTCCTATCGACAACATACACGGTACAAAACCACAATTCAATGGGTAAACTAGATAAGACAATCACTCCAATCCAAGGAGGCAACAAATAACAAAACCCACTCCAAACACTTGGAGGCTACAAAACACATAATCCACTCCTTCCAAAGGAGGCACAGACCACATAAGCCACTCCTCATCCAAAGGAGGCACAAACCATCCCCGTTCGAGAAAATCGGGTAAAACAATAGGATACATCTATACACACTACCCAAGACAATCCAAAGGTTGGCTAACATTTATGACAACCCACACAACTAACTGAAAAGCCCCATCTGGAAGACTTACATAAACAAATGACTCAATTTCCCAACATCAAGAATGAACGAAAACATAACTTAGAAAACATTTTAGGAAACTCAATAAACTAATGTTAGGATTTCCTAAATCCAAGCCAAGCAATGACATAATGCATGTAATCAATTAAATAATTAACATTATTTGCACATACTCAAAAGTAAGTTAAATCACATTGGCAACATTAAGGAATTTAAAATTAATAATTTAATTCCATTTGCTCAATCATACATAATGATTAAAATCAATCTTTTTAAATAAAATCATTTAGTATAAAGTCAATTTCATTTCAACTATGATAATGAAATAATCATTTTAAAATTCCTATTCTTAAATATTTAAATATCATTTAAATATATGTCTAAAAAAATATTATTTTATAATCCAACTAATTAAAATTAATTCCTTATTATTTAACATATATATATATTATATATATAATATATACATATATATATATATATTATATATATAATATATACATATTATATATATATAATATATATAATATATAATAATAAAAACAAAAAACTAAATTTAAAAAAAAAATTAAAAGGGCTTCCCCTGGCCCCACCCAAAGGGGAGAGTGGATGCAGCCAAGGTTGCGCCCAACCTCCCCTGTGGAGGTCGGTGCTGCCTGTGGCAGCGCCCTCCCCATAGGTTGTGGGGAAGCGCTGCCACAACAGTGCCCCTCCATGGGGCGTGGCTGTGCATAGCATGGCTGCGGCCTTCCCCACGTACAACCCACAAAAATATTTTTTTTAATATGTATTTTATTTCGAAAATTAAAACCCCCTCCCCTGTTTCCTTTGCATAGGAAATTTTTCTGTGTGAATTTTTTTTAAAAACAACATTCCCAAATCTTTAAATATATTTATATATATGTTTGTAAATATATATATAAATGATATATATATACAGATATATGTATAAATATATACTTAAAATTTCCATTTACAGCCAAATTGTGCAACTTCACAACATAATTCTTTGCAATAAAATCAATTTATCAACACAATTTCTTGGTTTAAAATTCTAATTTGATATGAACTATTTCAAATCCAAAGTAGAGGTTTTCAAATTCATTTTGCTTTCTTTCATTTTCTATTGTTGAAATTGAAGATTTCTATTGCAAGTTTTGATTTTCAACAAACATTCTAACTTTCTTCAAGATTTAAACAGGGTTTCAAACAAAGATTTACAAGCAAGTTTTAAACTGAAAATGCAAATTTCTAAACAAATAAATAAGGAAAACCTGTGATCTGAAGCTTGAAGGAGAGTTTGAAGAAGATAGTTGAGCTTCCCTGCAAGAAGATTCTCCAAGGCTTTTCCAAAATCCTCTCCCAAAATCCAAAATGCATCAACAAAACATGAAGAACTCTCCTTCCATTTTTTCTCACAGCCAAATTTTAAAAATGAAAAGTCTTCCCTATTTTTTTCCCCAAATTTGGTCAAATACCCTAAAATATCCTATCCACCATAGTTATTGCATTTTTGGAGATATCTTGTTTATTTAAAAATTTAAAACTAAAATTCTTTTCAACATGACTTTATTATTTATTTTAAAATTTCTATTCCAAATGCATTTAAATGTTTTTAAACATTTCCAAAAAGCATTCAACTTTAAAATATTCTTTTCAAAACAACTTTAACAATTATCCTTTTAAATTTTCAATTCAAAAAGAATTTAACAATTACAATTTCCAAAATGAATAACTTGATTTATTTCAACATAATTAATTTAATTAATCAATAAAATAAATATAATCCAAGATTATACTATTTTATTAATTAAATTAAATTAATTAATAAAATAACTAACATTTCTATCATTACAACCAAATATATTTAATCATCAATTTAACTACACAAGCCATTTATTTACCTTTATAATTTGAAATTAAATAAAAATCAAGGTGAAATGGACAACATTAAAACAACTTAACCCGACTACAACCCGACGACACACTATGACTAGGGTGATGACTTGGCACGGAAAACCTAGCTACTATCTCCCAATCAATTACCGTTGGCCAATGGACACGCTTAAACCTGTGAAATTAGGTGGAGTCGATGTCCTATACCTGTCAACCTGTGAATAGAGAGTATATCTAACATGCATATACATGATATAATAAAACACATCGTGAAGAGGAAATCTCATAATCGTAGGGCGCTCACAAGTGAGTGGTACAATCCTGTCCCCTTCACCAATACAGTATTACTAACTGACGAATCTGACATCAACAATACAATAAAAAGCATAAAGCAGATCATTAATTCAATATTTGCTAAGCTAATCCAAAGCATGCCATAAGGATATCATCAAAGTAAAATACCATCGCATCAAAATATAACATTTGCCTCGCTTTACAGTTAGCGATCAAATAGTAACCAAGTACCAAAGTCATAGCATAAACAAAAACCACATAACAAAGAAAAACACTGTCGATCAAAGAGCCAAAATGCAGGGGTGTTACAATATTTAGGAAATTGGGAATTTACATTTTAGTTATATCAAAATATAGAAGTGGGAAAAAAGAACAAGTGAACTTATTATCGAATACCAAGATTAATATATGAGGATTAGAGGGTTAAAGTTGTTTAACTTTGTGACTATATTGCTATAGAGATAGATTGAATTTTTCAACTCAAAATCAATAACTATACTTAGGCTACATTATATTGTTGTTAGGTTAATCTAAATTATAGTAATAATGCCAGATCCTTTCTAAGGATTAATGAGTATAGATTAAGGTGATATAAATATTGAGTTAAATTTATAGGAGATTATTAATAGTTGAAAATCTATATTATGATTGGTTTATCACTGATTATAATTATTATAAAGTAAATTTTATTATTTTACATATAGGGATAATTCTTATTTTGAAAATGATTATTTGTTTCTATAGTTTATTTTGCAAAGTAATGCCTATCAAATTAGAAGGGTTTTAATTTTCTTAAATTTCTCGTTGTGTCGTTATTTACTCTTAGAGAAATCTTAAACAAGAAAGTATCTTAACATAATACACAACACTAGATAACTTTGCATATAATATCATTTCTAAAATTGTAATTTAACTTGACACGCTTAACTATCCATTCTCATCTCAATTAGTTTAAAGTATTACAATTTCTCATCAAAATATTATCGAGTTGTTCAAATTATCTATAGCAGACATTTTTTTCAATGACTATCGTTAATCATAAGTGTTTCCCATCGATATAATATTCATTATTATCATTAGATATATTTTTATTATCTTTGAAGGTATTAAGTTCTCCTTCTTGAATTATATCAGAAAATAGTGTATCATTTGATATTGAAGTTCGAGAATGCTTAAGTAGTTAAGTATTGTTGGAAAGTTTGAGGTTAGAAAGTTAGTAAGTTTGAATAGTTTAGGTAATATTAATAAATAAGTAAGGTTTATTATTAATTTTATTAATGGAATGAAGATGAATATCTAACTTAGAAAATAACAAATAAATGTTGTAATATCATCATTGAATATGAATCATAGGTAGATTTCCTCAGTGTGTTGTAAAGTGTTATCTCTTAGCAAGGGTTCTAGGAAACAAGGAAATGTTAGTTAGTGTAGCATGTTTAGGATAGAACTTTAATGTAATGACATTGTTGTATTTAGCCAATCTAGGAAATGTTCTTAATTTCTCATTGTCATGATGAAACAAATTTGCGGGTTACATTATTGTTGAGGAAAAAATGGTGGATATGTATAATTTAAGTTAATTAAAATTTTAGGGCATGACATATTTGGTGGAAGCATTTAAATTATTTCTTTCACTTTTACAAGGTCAACATCAATACCTCTATGAGACACAATGTATCCTAATAGTTTTCCTAAAGTGACATCAAAGATGCATTTCTTAGTATTTAGCCTTACTTGACATTTCTCTAGTCTATCAAATATTTGTCCAAGAACATACAAATGTCATTTTCTTGTTAATGATTTCACTAGTAAATCATCTACATAGTCCTCCATTATGTTATGGAACATGTCATGAAAAATTTCTATCATCGCTCTCTGATAAGTTGCACCTACATTCTTTAGACCAAAAGGATTACGTTCCAACAATAACTACCCCAAGGATACGTGAAAGTGGTCTTATGTTAATATTCTTGTGCTATATGGATTTGATTACATCCAAAGAAACCATCCATGAGGTAAAGCATCTCATGTCTTGTTGTAAAATTCACAATGATGTCAATATTCAACAATGAAAAGTCATCTTTTGGACAACCCTTGTTTAGATATCTAAAATCAGTGCAGATGTGGATGTGTCTAGTACGTTTTTCCATAGGGAAAAGTTTTTATACCCACTCTAGATAGTCTATAGGCCTAATGAAGCCCACATCTATAATTTTATTTAATTTCACCTTAACTAGTAGTGAAATTTAAGGATGCATTTTCTAGATATTTTGTTTTATTGGTTTAGCCTCTAGGTAGACCATCAAATGATGGACTACCAAAGTTGTATCAAGTCCTAACATGTCTAAATATGACCAAAATTAGTTGAATTTTCAAATATCAAGGAATGATGTGAAATCCTTGTTTTCCTTAGGTGTCAATGATGTGACAAAGAATATGTCTTTAGCACTATCGATTGTTCCAACATTTATTTATTATGATTCTACAAAAATTTAGGATCTCTCTTGATGTTTAGTGATACTTGGGAGGTCAAATCCTTCTTCTACAGGTGCCTCAAAGAGGTTTTACCTTGGATATGTCCTTTATTTTTTACTTTTTCTTGATCCAAAAGTGCGAAATTGTGGTTTTCACTAGGGGATAATTTTATTATTTTCATATTTTCTCTTTTGTGGCTAAAGGATTTTATTTTTCCCCCAAAGTATCCTCATGTATCAAGATCTATGCCAAATCATGTTTTGTGATCTTTGGGTGGTATTCCTTCTCTAAGTCCCATAAACTCTTCAATAGCTTCATCATTTTGAAACATATCTAAAATTGATGGTCCTTGTTGGTCCCAATCAATAAGCTAGCAATAAACAAGTGGAAGGTCATTAGTTTGTGAGGGTGATGTAAATTATATGGATGTTAGTGTGTAAATGGATGTGTTTTCAAATATGTAGGCAATGTGCATGGAAGATTAATTGATGGTATCATCATTAGAGGTTTCAACTGTGGGAAAAACCTTAGGTACCTTCCTAAGGACACACTCAATCTCTAGATTAACATTACTTAATGAACCATACCTAAGCCCTTGATATTTTTATCTCTTTTATAGAACTATGGGTTCTCTCATTCCTTTTTGGTTAAGTCCAAGGCCAACTTGACCTATAAATCCCATGTTCTTGATAATATAAAAACCCTTAGTATAATGCTAGATTGGTAGAGTGGGTTGTTCTTTATCTTCCTGGTATAACCATTTTGAGATATCTTCTTCTATGAAATCTTTGTTTAGCTATCCCCACTTTGATAATACCATGGGCTCATACTTGATAATTAAAGTGGTCTTATGTATGTCATGAATTTTACCATATATCTTAGGAGAAGGAACAAGTTGTCCTACATAGGAACCTTTCAAATCATATTCCCCACAAAAATTTTCATGTATTTGGACCTTGATTTTGGGAAGGGGCTCATGTGTGTGTTAATGATGAGGCCAATGTGGATGGGTTGATATCGAATGATGATGACAAGGTTATTTCATTATTTGGTACTTGGTGGATTTTCTAGTATTTTTCAACTATATCTTGGCAATACTAGAAAGGGCAAGGGTCCCCATAAATGGTTACCTCAAATTTTGTGTGGGGAAAATTTATGCATTTATGGTAAGTAGATGGGATGGCTTGTATGGAATATATCCATGGGAAGCCTAGTAGAATGTTGTAGGGGAGATCAAGGTCTAATACTTGACATGTAGTTTCTATGATTATAGTACCAATGTGGATAGGTAGCTTGATTATTCTATTTGACTCACACTCAATATCATCATATACTCTTATAGTAATTCTCTTCTATTTCTCTATGACCCCATTAGAGTATCCCAATTATTTTATCAATTTTGGTGTAAATTTTTAAGCTTTCTCCACCATCTATCATAACTCTTTTTATTTTACACTTATGGACATAGAATTCAAGGTATAAAATGCTTGGTTATGATATGAGGTGGTGGGAAGGTTTTTTTCTATGAATACAAGGAGGTGGTTTGATGCAATGTGTCCAAAAATGCCGTAGAAATATTTAGTTTCTATGTTGGTAGGTATAGTATTGAACACACATCGAGAGAGGGGTTGAATCAGTATCTACAAAAACTTAAACCCTTTAACACAATGCAAATTCAGTCTTTTAACAAGATTAGCAACCCTTAAATAGATCAACAACTCTTAATAAAATCAGTAGCAATGAAAGATAAATAAAAGAATACACATGCACAAGATAACACTAGATATACATGGAAAACCCAAGAAGGAAAAACCACAATGAGAAATCTCACAATATATGAAGCTCATTGCTTACAAAAAAAAATTATAATTTGTTTTAAGGCTCACTCCTTGAGAAAGCACACTACTCCCTGAAATCTTTGCAGGATAAGGTGCACAACCTTAGGGTAAGATAAAAATGGACTTGCAGGCTGAGGTGTACAACCCCAGGGCAAGATACAAGGACCTTATGAAGAAACTCACTGTCTAATAGTAGGATACATAAAGATTTATAATTACAACATATGCCAACAATACACTTTGCTGACTAAGACATTAAAGTGAATCAAAGTTTTATTTTCCATAACTTGCTACATCATTCCATACTCACACACCACCACACTCTCGCTCAAATTGCAACTGATTTGTTCTTTCATTTATATCCTCTGCAAGCAAAGAAAACATCAAAATAGATTGGCCAAAATAGGAGATAAGCAATAACCTTAACAAGTCAGCCACAAAACATAATTGCGGTGAAGGTGGTCTTATCTAGAAGATGGAGAAGACCAAAAACATCTTATTACATCTTCCAATGTGATTCCAAACAACACACACGCTGGTGCACATCAAACCAAATCGACAACAAGAAAAAATGTAGAAGAAACATGTAGCACATTACCAGTCAGCGCAAAATCATATCTTCAACTGAATTTATTCAATATGGTTATCAACAAGATAGGGTAGAACCCAAACTTAACACAACTTCAAATTCTATCACAAACCCCCAAACACATAGTGCGAGCAAGATAACAAGCCTTGTCGACTAGACATCCATAAATTACTCAAAAAACCAGCTTAAAACAATATGTGGCACCAAAGAGATCAACCATTGATGTGCAAACCACAAAGAGATGTTCCATGAACATCCAACAACACTTCCAAATACTTCTCTCACACTGCCATGCTGCAAACAACCACCACAAACCAACTAGAAACAAAACACTTCATCCCAAAAGCCCAAAAGACACAACCATGAGATAGAACATTAACAACCCAACTTGTGGTAAAATTCATCACATGAAAGATAAAATGAGACACTACACAAACACTAACAACATTCCCACCAAGCCACAAGAACAAAAAAAATAATACAGAGAAATGCGAAGCATTTTTCAAACTAGTTCTAACAAGAAACAAAACTACCAACCCACTATAATTACTAGAAACCTCCTCGATAACACAGGTGACCAGAAAAAATAGGATTACAACATCCACAAAACATAAACACTGAATCCCAAACTATAAGTCCATATCTTCAAAGGCGGAGGAATGCAAAGCATTCTCCTAAATAGTCTTCAAAGCAACTTCTTGTAGTAGAACCTTTCACCAACATTCAAATACCAAAAATTCCTTGTAGTAACACATACTTCCTCGGGACATAGAGACCATCAGCAACAACTCTCCAACTTTAGCATTACTTCTAGTCCTCATCTTAATATATCATCATAATATCATCCTTGTTGTCAATAACCATACTCAATACAACTTTACTTGTCATCATACAAGGCATGACATCCAACCATGAACATCAGCAACATCATTGTTAGTACATCATCATACATCAATGACTACCCAAAATGAGTGTACATCATAATACATCAATGAAATAGCAAAATGAGTGTTGACATCAATGATAAATAATACCAAACATAGGTAACATATGTGCAAAAATCTCCCCCTTTGGCATTGATGGCAACACACACCTACACATTCTCCCCCTTTGACATCAAGGACAAAGGGAAAAAATTTCTTCATTTAAATCATTAGCATACTCTCAACAACTTTAGTTCTCCTTCAAACAATTATACATGCTCCCCTATTAGCAACAACCAACTGACTACCTACTTCCCTTGAGAGGTAGCACACATCAATCCAGGAGAAAATGATATAACATGAATTTCTACCCTTGGATAGATGCACCATATATGCATCTAGTTAGAAAAAGGAGGGGCAATAACCCCTAAATTTTTTTTGATATACTCAAAAATATCCTTTGAGAGTTGTTACATATTTTTCGCCTCAACTCAAATAGAGGAGCTGGCTGATTATTATTTGCCATTAAGTGGAATTGTAGATTTGTTTTTTAAATGTTGTTTCGCATTGCTTTGTGCATTTGAGTAACAATTATGCATTTTAGTGAGGTTATAAAGTTTCAGAGTGCCATTCAGATGTTACATATTTTGAAGAAAGACAAAATTGAGTACATGTTCAAGATAGCATTTCAGATGCTTTTATTCATTTCAAAAGAATTCATATTTTCACAAGGCTTTATTTGATTTCACAATCAAAATAATATTACAACATTGCATGAGATGCATTTTTCTTTTCAACTGAAAAGAAAAAAATGAAATCAAGGATCCACACAAGCCGTGGATTTAACTATAACTGTTCCAATGCATTTCTAACAGCACAATGCACTACTGAAGATGCGAAAGGAGAACATATAAGCAACAACATAGTCATCATTTCCTGTTATCGACGCTTGATGTTGAAAGGTGCACCTCGTCGTTTCGAGCTTCGTCGACCTGTAAGAGGAGAAGAGGGGTGTCAGTGGCTCCGACTATGACATAACTCATATGATGCACCTACAATAATACAATATACTATGAGCAATGCATTGAAACAATCAGAAGAAAATCAAATGCAGTATGAAGAAGTGAACTGAAGAAGAAGTATCAACATCATAATCAACATGTTCTATTTTTATGCTAACGCTGTTTGTTTCCTTGTGCAGGTATAGGTTAAGTCATGAAGCGGAACATTATTCAAAGACCAAGCATGTGGAGTAAAACAGGCTCCCACAAGGGTGAAACAAAGTGAAATACAACTGAAAGAGTAAAACAGAGTCATCCATCAAGTAATGAAACCAACTGTGCATTCATAACGATTAGTATTTCTTTCTGAAGGCTACAGGAGAACAGTGAGTTTAGTTCACTTAAGGAATTTAACTAAGTACATTTGCATCAGTAATTGCTGAATTACTTTTTTTTCTGTGCTGATTTTAATCATATGTCATCTGGGTTTCAATTCATTATTTCTCTTTTGAATAGTGAACAGGCATACATATGCCTTAATATTTTGTTCTAATTTTCATCATCAAAGAGAACAGTTTCTGAGAACAGTTTGTGCGGTGAAATATAAAAATGCATGAAGAGTACCATGTTGCTCACGAAAACAAATACAGACAGTGCACTTGAGTGTTAGATAAATTTCTAGTTCTGAGTTGACTGGTGAAGAAGTACTGCTTTATTAATGGTGATAATTAAGTGATCTTTTCAGAAAAATAATAGAGGAGCAAGTATTTTCTTTCCAGAATGATTCTGAGTTACTAGCTATACATTTAAACTGGTGTTTAAAAGTGTTTCATACTGATGCAATGTTGCAGTCCAAGAACAAAAGGTAAAAAAAATTCTACAAAATTTGAGTGTAGGAAGTAAAGGTTGTTGTGTTAGAATTAAGGAGAGCAAATAGTTTGTTCTCAGAGGAAGGTTTGAGGTGTCAGTGGTGCCTAAGAGCTGAAGACTAGGTATATCCCAGTATGATTCGACATTAAAGTAAAAGCCCTGCATAATTGCTAAAACATAAAATAGGGTTCACTTTGGATCAATTTGTGATTTCAGATCTTAACTATGAAAATTTTGTTTCAAGGGAGTAGTTGGATACAATCACAAGCGTCAGTGATATAATACTCAAATATGGAGTACCAGTTATTAAGAGATACAACAAAAGTAGTGAACTCGTTTTGATTGTGAGAGGTAGAGTTCCTGTTATCTCTACAAGATGAACACAGAATGCAATAGGAGATCATAATGAAATTTCAGTTTCGAGCTTCATATGTATATCGGTTCCAGAATGTGCATTCAAGACAGGTCTTTCAGATTCTTAGTGTCTGGAGAGTACTCTCAGAATGTGAATGTTGGTTGTTCTTTTAAAAATAGTTTACAGATCCATGTCAATGACAGTGCTATAACAAGAGGTTAGTTGCTCTTATTAGAAAAGGAAAATGATTATGAATCAGGTTCGGGTGTCATACAACTATCAAAAGATGTAGAAAAATGCCAAATGAAAACTGGGAACATGAGTCAAACGAGTATAAACAAACACACAAGTTCTTGTTTTCCATCATGTTCTTATATACACTTTTGAAGGCACTTTTCACTCAAGCAACAGTAATGCAGTAGGTGGCTCTCTTTCAAAATGTACAGTATGCTAATGAGATTGAAATAAAGACAAACATTCAAGATGTCTTTTGCTACTAAGAGGAGGCATGAGTTCATTGTCTAAAAAATGCAGAATGCAGAATAAAGGAGTCTGAATGCTTAAAAGAGCTCACAAGTGGAGTATAATTAACACTATTTTGATCTGAAAGTAAACATCAATCATTTCAGAAAAGTATGGAAGGTCAAGTTCTGTCAGAATTTAAATACATGCTCTTGCTTTAAAAGTTTCCAAAAAGCCATGATATTGTTTTGTTTCAGAAGTGTGGGGTAAATCACTTTTTGTTCTAGCTCGAGCCATATGGATAAAATGAATAACAGTTGCTTCATAGTCTCGAATGTTCCCAGAATACAGAGAATGCATTTTCTTCAGAAATTTTGAATACTCGCATGAGGGTTTGTTTTCAAAAGGTACAGAAATATGATAATTGATGATACCCATATGGGTTTTTCATGAAATCCACAGTAAGCTTCAAACAATGAAAATTTTCTTTGTTGAATCAAGTTCAGAAGAGAAGCAAAGGAATTTTCCTTCAATAATTCAAAAGACCCATTTCCAGTTTAGCACGAAATTCAGAAAATGGAGTTTTCCTTAAAATTTTTGAATACCCATTTCCAGGGTTGGCTTCAAAATGTAGAAAAAGATAGCTACAAAAATACCCATGTGAAGTCTAGAGTGAAATGTTATTAAATTAAACGAATGCAAGCTTTCTGTTCTAGGTTGAAATACAGAGAGGGAAAAATGCAAATTTGTTTAAGTTTCTTTGATACCCATATGCAGAAATGTTATTAAATTAATATAATGGAGATTTTATGTTCTGGGTCGAGCCCAAAATTTGAAATAATGCTTTTTACAGTGCGCATTTGGCACGGCCTGAACGTGGCCAAATCTATGTTTCAAGAGAGAGCACCTTTAAGTTTCCAGAGAAGCAAAGAAAGCTGGAGAAAGTTACCAGTTCGAGGCCGAAGTAGATGCTTTAACCACGGCCTAAGACTGTAGATTGTTTCCAAATGCAGGGATTCGAGTTTCCAAGTGATAGTCAAGCTCTCACTGGTGAATGGAGCGCAGCAATGAGCACGAGAAGCAAATAGAATGAACAGTAAAATGATGACATTAGAATATGTTAGCCACGGCTTTGAGGCCGAAATGAGCAAATTACAAAAACCATTAACTAAAGCTCACCTTTGCACAGTGAAGGAGAACCAGAATTCAAGTCGAGCTTTCATGGAGTGGACAATGGAGTCGAGCTCAAACTCATGGTAGCATGAGAAGTCAAAAGAATAAAAGATCAGAAACAAACTCACACAAGCCGCGCCCTTAGGGCTTTCTGAGGCTCGAAATAATGAAATGAAAAGTTATTTCGCCATGAGAAAAAGATTTAACCACTAAAGATTCGGTCAACTGGAGAACAGAGGAAGATTTTTGAAGCACGCGGGCTTGAATCCAACACCATCATGGCGGTAGTTTTGTCTCAGACAGAGTTTCCTTCTTCTCAAGTCATAGGTGTGAAATGGTGATAATTAGGGTTTGACCCTTTTTCCTCATGCCCAATTCGAATATCATCATTTTCCAGATTGTTCGATTTTGAGCATATGTCAAAATTCAAAGAGAGGTTGAAATCTTAAATTTATGCCTTATGTTTTGAAGTCTAATGTATTTGGGGTGGCCGAAATCATGTGCCGAGGTCGATGGTTAGGTTTTGTTTATTCTTTTACCTTAGTGGAAAGTGAAGACTTGGGTGTAAGTCATATTATTGATTTATGTGAAGCAATGTGATAATATTTGTAAATACCCTATGACTTAGGGTTAATTATTTTTAGGGTTTTATTTTGATTGATTTTGGAGAAATCAATGATGGAGTTAAAATGGTGATTATATAATATGTTTTTTTGATTTTTTGAGAAAATCAGAATGATATCTTGGAGAAATAAGCAGTTTTATTTTTTGCAAAAGATTTCAAATCTTTGAGTTGCAAAAATAGGGAAAATTGTAAAAATCTGCATCTTGTAAAGCAGAAACATAAAAGCAATGTTTTATAAACTGCTTTATGTTTTCTTGCTATTTTTAGCAGACTTTGATTGACTTTTCTTCTTGGTCGAATTCCAGACTTATCTTGGAGAGATAAGGTGTTTTTTGTGCTTTTAAAGCAGATTTTTCCCATTTTTAGGGGCTTGACAGTGTAATCATAAAAGCTTTGTGCTTTTTTCTGCTTTAAAGCAATTTTTGAGTTTGTTTGAGGCCTTCTTTCCTTGAGCTTTTTCTGAGCTCGGATTAGGGTTTCCTTGAGAGTTCTTTTGATAGATTTAGTCTTTCAACTCTCCATTCTCATTAGTTCAGATCAGTTTCTTGCCCTTACTCATTTCAGGGAGCTTGTAAACCTTTTGATACTCAGTTTGGTCAGATGGACACTCTTCCAGTTTTAATAGAGCAGCAGATTTCTCCTTCTTATTTTCTGTCTCAAATTTTGTAATGGCAATCTGATATACTTGTGTTTTCAAATTGGAATCCTTTTATGTCTTGTTGTTATAGGTTGTGTTTCAGAATTATATGTTTCAGGTTGCATGTTGTATTTGATTTCCAGATCTTCATGCAAATCACTGATGGGATATGTGCCAATGAGATTGTGAGGATTACTGCAATAAAGAAGTTGTTATGAGTGGTTAGGTCTGAATTCTTATAAGTTTGGTGAATCATCTTTTAGAAATAAGTTTTTATGTTCATTTATTCTTCATCCCTTTCCTCAGAAGTTGTTTTAGAATAGAATTCATCATTCAAAGAACCAGCTCACTCTGGAGATTCCTCTTTCGCGTAAGATCACCCACATCTGAAAGAGGTTTCCATGTTTCAGTAGTTTGTTGAATATTGCATTCAGCAGGGTGCAAAACTATTGATAACAAGAGTTCCTTAGTGAAGATGTCTACAATATGATCCTTAGTAGGAACATACTCCAATCTAACTTCTTGCTTTGTAGCCTTTTCCCTTAGAAAGTGATATCATATAGAAATATGTTTGGTCCTTGAATGCATCACCGAATTCTTGGAAATGTTTATTGCATTGGTATTATCACATAATATGAGAATGGGTTCATCATATACCACCTTTATGTCCTTCAAAATCTGCTTCATTCAAAGCATCTGGGTGCAACAAGATGTTGCAACAATATACTCAGCTTCTATTGTAGATAAAGAAACTAAGTATTGCTTCTTACTAAACCAAGAGACCAATCTGTCTTCTAAGAAAATGCACTTCCACTAGTACTTATCCAATCATCCACACATCCTTCCCAATCAACATCAATATAAGCACTCAAAGAGAAGTTATCATCCTTCTTATACCACAAACCATAATCCTGAGTTCCCTTCAAGTATCTAAATATTCTTTTTACTAATTTCTCATGAGTTTTCTTAGTATTATCTTGATATCTAGCAACCAGACATACTACATGCATAATATTAGATCTTGAAGCAGTCAAGTACAATAAACCTCCAATCATAGACCTATAAAGAGTCTGATCAACTTCAGGTGACTCATCAGTCTTGCTCAAGTGACAACTAGTGACCATAGGAGTACTTACTGGTTTGAAATCCTCCATGCCAAACTTCTTGAGCATCTAACATACTTAGCCCGAGAAATAAAGATACCATCATCTAGTTGAACAATTTGAATCCCAAGGAAGAAAGAAAACTCACCAATCATAGACATCTCAAACTCTTTTTGCATCTCTTTTGCAAACCTCTTACACATATTATCATCTCCACCAAAGATGATGTCATCAACATATACAAAAACTATCAAAAACTTGTCTCCCTCTATATTAATGTAAATATTATTATCTACAATACCTTTCTTGAAACCTTTATGAAGTAAGTACTTATCCAACTAAGTATACCAAGCTCAAGGAGCTTGCTTGAGGTTGCACACCATGTCCAAATCTTCTGATAGCTAGAAACCATATAGTTTCTCAATGTAGACCTCTTCCTCTAAATCACTATTTAAGAAGGCTGACTTGACATCCATCTGATAGACCTTGAAATTCTTGTGAGAAGCAAAGGAAAGAAACATCCTGATTGCCCTCATTCTGGCTACTAGAGAAAAAGTCTCCTCAAAATCAATACCTTCAACTTGTGAATAACCCTTACATACCAATCTGGATTTTTTCCTCACAACTTCACCATCTTCATTCAGCTTGTTTCGGAACACCCACTTTGTTCCTATAACATTCTTATTAGCTGTTCTGGGAACCAATTCCCATGTTTGTTTCTTTTCTATTTGATTCAATTCTTCTTTTGTTTCCTTTATCCATCCATCATCTTTGCTAGCATAAACAAAGGTGTTGGGCTCAACCTTTGGTAGTAAACACAAACTCACTTGCTCACTTTCTTTTGCAAGTCTTCTCCTAGTCAGCACACCCTCGTTCTTATCTCCAATGATCTAATCTATTGAATGTTTCTTCTAAACATAAGTTTTTGGAGTCTTAGGGGCCTTTTTTTATTCTTGTTCCTTCTCTTCTTTCTTCTCTTCTTCTTCTTCCTCTTCAATGTAGGGAGGTATATCAGATCCACAAACCTCTAGTTCTTGTGATATTTGACACAAATCTTCATCTACTTTAACATTTGTACTTTCAATAATCTTTCCCAATCTCTTATTGTAGCATCTATAGTCCTTGCTTCTGGTTGAGTATCCAAGGAAGATCCATTCATCACATCTTGAATCAAACTTTCCAAGGTCTTCATCTCTCTTGATGTAGCATTTACTGCCAAATATTTTGTAGTATCTAAGAGTGGGAGGTCTTCCATACTATAGCTCATAAGGGGTATTCTTGCTATTGACCCACAACTGTACCTTGTTAAGAAGGTAGATAGTAGTGTGAACTTCTTCCTTCCAATACATATCAGGTAGATCTACATCTTTCATCACTGCCCTACCCATCTCTTGCATAGTCCTACTTTTCCTCTCGACTACCCCATTATGTTGAGGGGTACTAGGAGCATATAGATGTCTCCTAATACCATGATCTTCACAAAAAAATTCAAATTCATTTGAAGTAAATTCACCTCCTCTATAAGCTCTTAAGCATTTGATCTTAGCATTAATTTCATTCTCAAATTTTTCTTTGAAGATTTTAAATTTGTCAAAAGATTCTGATTTTTCTCTTAAAAAATGTAACCTGTCATTCTAGAGTAATCATCAACAAGCAACATAAAATATCTTTCACCTTGTTTTCTCTTAGTTCTTGCAGGTCCACATAGGTTAGTGTGAATCAGCTCCAATGGCATTGTAAAAGAACATTCCTTGCTCTTGAACCTTACCTTTTTCTACTTTACCATTTGACACTCCTCAAATAATGTGTTTGTAGGCTTAGTTATCTTAGGCATATATCTCACTGCATGAGTAGAACTGATCTTTACCATATAGTCAAAATTGATGTGTCCCATCTACATGTGCCACAACCAACATTCACTGTATTTAGCCAATAATCATATTCTTCCATTTACCTCCTTTAGATGATAGACATTTACATTTTTCCTAATATCTTCTACAACTAATCTTTCGGACGCTACCTTCTTGATCTCACAACCTTAGGCATGAAAATTAAGGTTGTACCATTTGTTACACATAACTGACACTGAGGAGATTGTGTTTCCCTTTGACATAGAGGACATCCTTAGTCTTGTTCTTTCCATCAATGGTTATAACACCCTTTCCACAGATTTGTGTTGACTAATCACCACCAAACTTGACAGCTCCACCATTTCACTTCTTAAGGTTGATGAACCTTCCATTATCACCATTCATGTGGTTATAGAAACCACTATCAATCACCCAAGCATTTGCTTTTTCCTTTGCATGAAAGGTAGTCCACATAACTACTGCTATTTCAAAATATTTGTCAGCCTGCAAGGTACCAAACTTCTTGCATTTTTCAATATCACTCTTTTTGTCACCAACTTTCAAGGCCATGAATAGTGTTTCATCATTTGAATTATTATCCTCATCTTCTGAGGAACAACTGCTCTCCTTAGAATAGAGACTCTTTTTGAAATTCTCTATTTTGTTGCTATCTTTTGATTCTTTAAAAGGATATTTAAATGAAAAATTACCAATTCTCCCACAATTGAAGCACTTGAAAAGTAACTTACCTTTGTATTTGTCAATTCCCTTCTTCAATATTTTCACAAAGTTCACTTCTACCTCATCAAATTCAACATTTTGATCTGTTGTTTCATCTTCTACCTTTTTACTAACTTTGAATGTTGCTTCCTTCTTTGGATGATATTTGTCAGACTCTATTATTTCAAAGGTTGTGAGAGCACCAAATAATTGATCCATTGAATACTTATCCAAGTCCTTATACTCCTCAATAGTAGATACCTTATGAGTATAAGCTTTAGGGAGAGATCTCAAATTCTTCTTCACAATTTCATCTTCTTTAACTTCTCCACCAAGACGTCTAATGCCAATAACCACTTCATCCACCTGGAGCATGTAACTAGCAATATATTCATCCTCTATCATCCTCAGGGTCTCAATTTTTTTCTTGAAGTTTTACATCTTAACTTTCTTCACTTCATTATCTCCTTAACAAATGTTGCTAAGCTTTTCCTAGAAATGCTTAACAAAACTGCAATTCATCACCTTTAGAAGTTTTGAATCAGCTAACCCATTCATGATAGCATTCTTTTCCTTGGTATTGTTCTCATATAATCTAATCTCAACTGGATCTGTTCCAGCAACAATAGGAGTATTATAACCATACTTGACATATTTCCAAACACTAAACCATGGAGAGTTTAGACGACCTTCCATTCTTACTTTCCAAAAAGTGTAATTTGTTCCATCAAACCTAGGTGCCTTGTAGGATCTATCATGTGTTATCCCAGACCTTTCCTCAAGCGGTTAAGATTCTTCAAAGGAACTTGGCTCTGATACCAATTGTTGAACAAACTTAGATACTGAGAGGGGGGTGGGGGTGAATCAGTATCTACAAAAACTTAAACCCTTTAGCACAATGCAAATTCAATCTTTTAACAAGATCAATAACCCTTAAATAGATCAACAACTCTTAATCAAATAAATAGCAATGAAAGATAATGAAAATAACACAAATGCACAAGATAACACTAGATATACATGGAAAACTCAAGAAGGAAAGACCATGATGAGAAATATCACAATATATGAAGCTCACTGCTTATAAAAATTATAATTTATTTTAAGGCTCACTACTTAAGGAAGCACACTGCTCCTTGAAACACTTGCAGGCTAAGGTGCACAACCTTACCTAGAAAGATACAAAGGTACTTGTAGGATGAGGTACACAATCCCAAGGCAAGATACAAGGACCTGTTGAAGAGAATCAGAGTCTAATAGCAGGATACATGAAGATTTAGAATTACAACATATATCAACAATACACTTTGTTGACTAAGGTGTTAAAGTGCATCTGACTTTTATTTTCCACAACTTACTACAACATTCCATAATCACACATCACCACACTCTCATACAACTTGTAACTAATGTGTTCTTCCATTTATATCCTTCGCAAGCAAAGAAAACATCAAACTAGGTTGGCCAAAACAAGAGATAAGCAATAACCTTAACAAGTCGGCCACAAAACATAATTACGATGAAGATGGTCCTATCTAGAAGATAGAGAGGACCAAAAATAGCTTATTACATCTTCTAATGTGATTTCAAACAACACAGATGCTAGTGCACATTAACCCAAGTCGACAACAAGGAAACGTGTTGAAGAAATGTGCAACACATTGCTAGTCGACCCAAAAACACAACTTCAACTAAATTTACTCAATGTGGTTATCAACATGAGAGGGTAGGACCCAAACTTAACACAACTTCAAATGATGGCATAGAACCCCTAGCACATAGCACAAGGTTAGATGCATGAAGTTGAGTCCACTTAAGGTGGAAGTTTCGGCCTTAGCCAAAATCTTGAAATTGAGTTCAACAAAACGGGATCCCGATTTTTAATAAACATGATCCTATTTAGGTTTAGGGTCCCAAGCTGAAAATTAAAACAAGATCCCAATTTTTAAAAATCAACATCCCATTTTGTTTTGGTGTCCTGAGCCACCCCAAAGGAAATGGGATCTCGTTTTTTACAAAACGGGATCCCGATTTGTAAAAAATGGGATCGTATTTTGTAAAGGTATTTATTTTTTAAAATAATGAACGCAGCCTCATTTTATCCCTACTACATTCAAGATCCCAGTTGAGCAAAGCCCACAACGACCTCTAGGTAAGGCATTTAACCCTTTTCTTTGCAATTTTTTACATTTTTTTGGTTTAGATATGAATTTAGGTTTTTTTGGATTGTATGAATTTATATTGAGTTTTTTCATTTCTATTTACCTACAAAAAAAAGAAACCCTCATTACTTGAAATGAAACAAAAACATCAAACTAAACCCTCACCTGTTGAAATGAAACAAAAAAATCAAATCTTAAATTGAAATCAAACATTAAATTCAAAACCAAAAAACTTACCTTTCAACCCTAAATTGAAATCAAACAAAAAAATTGCATTTGAAAACCAAGAAATTTTAGGGTTTAATTTGCATTGTGTTGTGTTTTAAATCTGATTGCTTGAATATTTGAAAATGGAAAAAATTCATTTGCATTGCTTTATGTTTTAAATATGATTTCTTGAACATTTCAAAATGGAAAAAATTCATATGTATTGTCAATATGTTTTAAATCTGTATGCTTTAATATTTCAATTTATGAAAATTATATTTCATTTGCATATTAACAAACACCTAGTCTCTAACATATTAACATACATATAGTTTTCTACCGGAGTAATCCTTGAACCCAAGTTTATGATTTAGGTTTAAAAAACTCACAAGGTTCACCTAAATTTTGATCAAACCAATCAATTTGGAATCAAAACAATCAATATTCCTTGTTGAAGATAAAAGTTGAATTTAGACAAAAAAACTCCCACCTTCTTAGCCAACAATTGAATCATTTTGTCTATTGGAATATGCAAGGAACATTTCAAAACCAAATACAAACGGTGACATTAGTGATCTAGATTCAATCAAAAATTTAAGAATGGATTCCAATGACTTAAAATTAATCCATATCTACCATGAAACTAGGGTCCATTATTCTAAATAAATTCATGAGTTGAAGCTAGAAGAAAACTAATGAGAAAGAAACCCTTTGGGAGAAGGGAGATAGAGGATTGATTTATCTTAGGCTAGATTGATTTCATCCAAGTGTTATATTAAATAGATATAAAAGTAAAAATAAAAATAAAAAATATAGAGAAAATAAAAACATTTTAAATAAAAAGTTATAATTTATATGTCCATGAGTGTGTGTAATAAATATAATATATTTAAATAAAATATTTAATCTATTTGAAATTAATTGTGTTGCACCTCTTCATATGATTATGGTGAGGTTAATTCAATCACTTTCTCCCCCATAAATAAATACCTTTCTCCTTCCATAGGTGATTGCATTACAAATACTCTTAAAATTTTAAGTGGTGCCTTGTATCATTCTTATAAACCCTACACCTACATTTCTCACCTCTCAAGGGTTTCATTGACCTGGTTCCCAAGAATAATGTAACTAGTTTAGGATTAATGAATCATTTTTCCCTACGCTCATGCTTAACAACCCTCAAATTTACAATGGATGATTTCCTTGATCTATAGAAAATCAATACAACTATGGTCATAGGTTATCTTTCCACTCCTTTTATTCATAGACTTCGAAGACGATTCTAGGGAAGGAATAGAAATTACCAATACTAATCAAGGATTTAATAACCATTTTAAGATCTAGCTCCAATAGCTTGTCAAGACACATTTTTATTTTCTCTAAGTATACACATTTATATAAATTCAAGGGTAGACCATAGAGACTATCCCAAATTATCAAAAGTGGGCTAATTTATAGTTGTGTGCTTAATTCCTCGATCATAGAAATTTCTAAGGAAATAGCCAATATATTCATAAATTCAAAAACATTCATAAACTAATGTTCTTGCATATGTGATGAATCAAAAACATTGACCCCCTTAAGTCATCCTATTACCCTAAATCCTAAACCAATTTCTTAAGGGGTCCTAATTTACAACATGTCTTAAGGGGATCAAAGAAGTTCTCAAAATATGAACTTTCCCAAGGAAACCAAATTTAACAATAATATACATTCAATATTTAGTGATTAAACTATAGACTAGATCCTTCCCATTAAAGAAAGAAGACCAAAAGTATACTCATCAAACAACGTGGTTTCCTAGAAAATAACCACATCTATAAGGGAACATATGAGGAAGTTAAAAACCACCTTCCTCTTGTTAGGGGTGTTAAGGCCTCAAACATTTCAAGAGAGGCTTCTCATGGAAGGGGAGGATGAAGGTTTCTCATGATAAGATCGTGCAAGATTATAATATGAATGATATTTCATGAGAGGGTGGTCAGTCAAAACAAGAGCTATCTCAATCAACAACTCCACAAGAAAATATTGTTCTATGAAGAAAAAATGGTTTGCTAAATGATTCAATGCCATTGCATAGTACAGATACAATTTAAAGCCTCTACGCATCTTTTCCATTCCTTCATGAACACTACCTTTTTCACTAACTTGAAAGTCTATTATTCCAAGGGCCACCCAAGCTTCAACATTTTCAAGTTCTAGCAAGTCCATTATTTGGAAGGAACTCATTTTGGAAGCCTTTTATGTTTCAAAATGCAACTAACATTGTAGTTATATCATGAGTAGCTCAACCAATAAGAATTTTATAGAACATTGCAACCTTTTGATAACCCTTTAAAATATTAACTTATAGCAAACACATAGAGTTGAAAATATAGTGCTTCATGATTTACTGTGTATTTAGTTTGACATTGATGTAAAAAAAAATGGTTAAAGCTAGAAGCACTATCTTGAACTTCACCAAATTTTATCCCCTTAAGCCATCAAATGTTTTTTTCCTAGGACCTTACTTCACAGATCCCCTTAAGCCATCCTATTACCCTAAACCCTAAACCCTAAACCCTAAAGCCATCATTTTTTCCTAGGACCTTAATTCATAGATCCCCTTAAGCCATCCTATTACCCTAAACCCTAAAGCCATCATTTTGTCTTAGGACCTTAATTCATAGATCCAATTAAGCCATCCTATTACCCTAAACCCTAAATCCATAATTTTGTCCTAAGACGTTAATTCATAGATCCCCTTAAGCCATCCTATTATCCTAAACCCTAAACCCTAAACCCTAAAGCCATCATTTTTTCCTAGGGACTTAATGAAATTTGGTTGCCTTGGGAAACTTCACCAAATTTTATTCCCTTAAGTCATCATTTTTTCCTAGGACCTTAATTCATAGATCCCCTTAAGCCATCCTGCATGGACCCCTTAAACCATTATAATTTCTCCTAATTTAAAGTATTTTTTAATGAGATTTCACATCACATTAACAATTTTTTTTTTTCATTTACATGCCTTATAAATAAATGAGCCTTACACATTTTTCCATTTGTATTCAATTAGGTCATTTATATTGAATGGTTTAAGGGTATTTTTAAACATGTATTTTACATTTTGAAATTACAAATTTAATGCAGGTTCACTTATATCTAGATCATGGATCAATTCAATATTGATGATACCTATAATCCATCTCCACGCCCTCCATCTCCACTCCTCCACCTCCACCTCCACCCACTCCACCTCATAACCCCCCACCTCCACCACCTACATCCGATGGTGCTTACTTGCAACCACAGATCGATGTGAATGTTAGATCCATTCAGGATCAAATCAACGTTATTCAGAATGAAGAACGTATTCCACCAAATTTTAGGCGTTTTGCATCTACAATGCAAAATGTTGTTGATGTCGTTAGATCCATTGATGTGGACTTAGATGCGAATCAACGATGGCTAGAGGAGAGGAGACACTCCTATTCTGAAAAGGAAAACACAAAGAAATGAAGAGATGCAACAAAGAGACACAACACTTTATTAAGACAATGATCTTATTGAGTTTTATTGAATTTTGCAGTTCACACTAACAATGATCTTGTTTTTATAAAGAATTTGACCTTGGATGGATATTTTATAAAGAATTTAGCTGGATGGATATTTTTAGTGTTGAATTTATGAAGATAATAATATAATGATGAGACAAAAATTTAGTAAGAAATATTAAATAATCTATTAATTAATATTGTATTGAATTTTTTTATTTTTTTATTTTTAGACTACAGGAATTAGTCGAGTATCCATCCCCCTATAAACTATAGTGCACCTGGTAAACTTTTTTCACGTGACTGGTGATGTTGGCATGACAAGCCCTTTGATACCATGAGGATGGTGGGGAGACTAGACCTCATGACCTCTTGCCTGCAACAGGATGCTTTCACCAATTGAGCTAGGCCCACCAACCTATATTGATTTTTTAATTGGTGTTTTTTTTTAATTCTAATTTTTAGGTGTATCAATGATGGATTACATTCACACATTTTAATTTTTTTTAGAATTTTTTTGATATACTTAGTTTGTTTTGAATTTATTTGGATTCAATATTGATGATAACATGATCCTCAACATAAAAAACTACTATCACAATGTTATCATAATTAATTTTTATATAGATATTTGAATCAAAACAACTCCTTACTTTATATATTTAAATATGGTTTAAAAGGGGATTTTTAATAAAATGGTTTAAGGGGATTAAACCCTAAAGCCATCATTTTTTCCTAGGACAATTAAGCCATAGATCCCCTTAAAACTATACTTTGGACCCCTTAAAATCCATCATATATTATTAATTGCATCCTTTAAATGTACATTTTTAAAAATAATATATATTTAACTTAATGAAATTTGGTTGCCTTGGGCAACTTCACCAAATTTTATCCCCTTAAGCCATCATTTTATCCTAGGACCTCCATTCATAGATCCCCTTAAGCCATATTTTGTCCTAGGACCTTCATTCATAGATCCCCTTAAGTCGTCTTATTACAACCCCTTAAGCCATCCTATGAGGACCCCTTAAGCCATCACAATTTCTCCTAATAAATTAATGATGTAATTTTTAATGAGATTTCATATCACATTAACAATTAAATTTGTTTCTCGCAAGATAAGTCAACTAAGGGAAGATCAGCCTTACTTTGTAGAGTTGATGGAGAAGGACGGTCTTCAAAGGGGAAGGGGAAGAAGGTCGAAAAAGATGAGGCAAAAGGCCCATGTACAAGAAGTAGGGGTAACTTGAGGAAAAACTTTGAGGAGGAGAAGAAAGAACTGATGGACATGGTCGAACTGCATTGTAACTAGAAGCTTGAGGTGGCTAACACCTTAAAGAACATGAAATAGTGTCTCTTTCTGTTTTGTTTTCTGTTTCTTATTTTTTGTTGTTGGGTTTCTATTTTTTAGTTGTTGTTTTGCTTCTGGCTGTTGCTGATGGTTCAATGTTTTTATCTTTGAGCAGTTTTTCGTTTGTTTTGTTGTAAAGGGTTTTAGGTCCCTTCAAAACCTGTTTTTCCCTTATATTCAAAACAATTAAATTTGTTTTTTTCATTTACATGCCTTAGACATAAATGATATTTTTGTGTATGTTTTAAGTTTAGTTTTTAGTATGTACATGTATTAAAATTACATAGCTAGATCTTAAATTTTGATATTTGTATGTACATGGTCAAGTTGAATATTTGGATATTTTTAGTGTTGAATTTGAATTAGTTTTGATATACTTAGTTTTTGATACATATATAATATTTTTAATTTGTCAAAAAAAATATATCAAGCAACAATGCACACGCTTAAGATTGAACATTTCAAAATGAAACAAAATTTTGAGTTCATCTTTTGAATTTATTTAGCTTCAATATTTATGATAACATGATCATCAACATAAATAACTACTATCACTATGTTTTTTATTAGGGGTAAATCAGGTTTTGATGGGGCCCCGAAACCCATTACAAACTAGTTTTGAAGGGATCTGTAACCCTATCCAAGCAAAGCAAGCTGCTAAACAAGATAAACCGCAAATCAACAACAACGCCAAACCATCATAGAAACAAGACTACACAAGTTACATCAGAAAGAAAAACAATTGACCGAGGTCCCTTGAAAACTAGGAAAATGTCAGGTCCTAGAACCCTTAGTTAAACAGAGAACTTGCCTGCATCGGCTAGGCACTAGCAAACTAGCCGCTCAAGGAAGAGACCCCTGAGCCAAGAAAAACAAACATATTAATGGTGTTAAACACCATCATCCCCCTAAACAAAAACACCAGCAAATGCCCAATCCCCACCTCAATAGGGGATTTAGAGAACACAGTGGAGCATTGGAGAACATCAACTTTCTTGTAGTAGCACCTCATCGAAGCCAACCCCACCTCCACCTCAATAGGAGGTATCTCCCATCTATAGGAGAGGAATATATGAGAGCCCCAACCTCCAAATCCTTCACTCTTCTTCCCACACAAGCACCACCTTGATAGGGCCAAGAAGAAGAGAAAATAACTCCACACCAAAACTACAACAACCACCTTCACCTCAATAGAAGAGGGCTCCACCTCAATGGGAGTAATCTCCACCTCCAAAGAAGACACCAACTGTAGATCCAAAGAGTGAGCAATAACTTCAAATGGGAGAAGAAACACACCCTCCATAGGCATAGCCAAGTACTGGACCAAGAAAAATATAGAATATGCCTTAGACAATAGAAAAAAGAGACACAACCTTCAGAATAAGACTTTGTAATGGCCACTCAGTCCACAAGTGATTCACAATCACCTGCCCAAAATCAGTCTTTGCCACAAAAGAAGAAATAGGGAGAAGAACCCTGGGGATAGTTTGCACAACAGAAACCACTCCAACCATCGACTCACCAAGCATCATGAACCCACAAACAACATAAATCTATGGGTTTGCAAGAAAAATAATAAGCTTAACCCATCCCACACTTCCTTGACCCACAAGGAAAAAAGAGACAACAGAGAACCAAACTCAACGGGCTGCACAAGAGAATAATACAACCCAACCCAAAAGGATAACACCCACACCTGAGCCTTAAGAAAAAGACATTTGGAGCAGCTCATTCAACAAACAAAAAATATTTTCCCCTTTTAACCTCAATAGCTTCAAAATACGAAAGGGGATCCAAAAAAATTTAAAAAAAAGAAACGAATCTTGGGATAAAATAAATATCCCAGCGAGCAAGAAGGAAACAAGGTCCACATAGGAACCAAAAGGCAACAACCAGCAGAAATAGCTCTATAATAGAAAAGGACCTAACCCCACCACTATTACAAACTTAACATACCATAAGGGGGGTCGAAAAGAAAACCTCAGTTTGGCAGAAAAAAAAACCATTCAACCAGTTGAAGCAGGGCAATCAAACAAACCCCAACCACTTCAAGATCATGAAACAACACCAAGGGCAAGGAATCAAACTCCACAAACACCATAGGCTAGAGGGCATCCCAAAAGACTCCCCCAGAAGCAGCCACCAGTAGAGAGCAACTGAAGATGAAGCACAAAACGCTTCCCCACAAAAATTGAAAGGGCATAGAATACCGAGGGAGACAGCCACAAGCAACCAAAGGCCATTAGAGATGACCCAAGAAGGGAGAACTATAGGAAGAAGAAACCAAATCTTCTGCAGCCCGCGAACCAAAACACCATGCGAATGAACCTTTGAAGGATGGAGAGACTCTAGCGATCCCAAAGAAAATAAAATCCCTACAACAAGAAGCAAAAAGCTTTGCCTCAGATCCAAGCCACCCTGTCAAGGACCACATGACAGGGCAACAACAAACCCATCACCGTCACCCTCTCCATCCCCCTGATCATCCTCACCATTTCAAAGGACACCCCCCACCCTTACTCTTGCCCGCACATCTCTTGTTCGCAACACCTCTCCTGCTTGCAACCATTCTCCCACAATAGGGTGGAATGTTAGTGTGTGGAAAAATTTACTACTATCACAATGTTATCACCTTTAATTTTCATATTATATATATCTGAATTAAAACAACTCCTTACTTTATATATTTAACTTAATTAAATTTGGTTGCCTTGGGTAACTTCACCAAATTTTATTCCCTTAATCCATCATTTTATCCTAGGACCTTAATTCATAGATCCCCTTAAGCCATCCTATTACAATGCCTTAAGCCATCATAATTTCACCTCATTTAATGTAATTTTTAATGATATTTCACATCACATTAACATTTTTTTGTTTTGCATTTGTAACATGCTTTAGATATAAATGAGTCTTAGGGATTTTTTCATTTGTATTCAATTAGGTCATTTATATTGAATGGTTTAAGGGGATTAAACCTTACACCCTAAACTATAAACCCTAAATCTTAAAGCCATCATTTTTTCCTAGGATAGTTAAGCCATAGATCCCTTTAAAACTAGATACTTAGGACCCCTTAAGCCACCATATATTACTAATTACCTATTCAATGTACATTTTAAAAATAGTATTATTTTAACTTAATGAAATTTGGTTTCCTTGGGAAACTTCACCAAATGTTATCCCCTTAAGCCATCATAATTTCTCCTAATAAATTAATATAATTTTTAATGAGATTTCACATCACATTAACATTTTTTTTTCATTTACACGCCTTAGACATAAATGAGCTTTTTGTGTATATTTTAATTTTATTTTTTAGTATGTACATGTATCAAAATTAGATAGTTAGATCTTAAATTTTAAAATTTCTATGTACACATGGTCAAGTTGAATGATGTATGTATGCATTGTACATCCTATTTTTTATTTTAAACATGTATCTTAAATTTTTAAATTTGTATGTACATGCTCAAGTTGAATGATGTATGTATATGTATGTATATGTATGTATCCTATTTTACGTTTAAAATTTAACTATTTCTTGTAATTTTGTACGTGTTTATTAATTTTGTATAATTTAATGCAAGTTCACCTATATATATCATGGATCAATTCAATATTGATATTGATGATATCCTTAATCCACCTCCTCAACCCCCTCCACCTCCACCTCCACCTCCACCCCCTCCACCTCATAACATCCCACCTCCACTACCTCCAGGATCTGATGAGGTTCGCTTGCAAGCATGGATCAATGACAATGTTGCATCCATTCAAAATCAAGTAAATGTTATTCAAAATGAAGCATTAATTCCACCACATGTGAGGCATTTTACATTTGTGATGCAAAACGTTGTTGATGTTGTCAGGTCCATTGATGTGGACTTAGATAGGCATTGACAATGGTGAGAGGATATGAGACAATTTTATTTAGATGGTCTCTCCTACAAACAAAATTTGGACCTAAAAATTAACAAAATCCCATCTTACACCTTTTTTTGTTGACCCTGTCACTAACCTACCCATTCCTGCAAATAAACCTAGAATATCAATGAGGTGGTGCAGAAATATAGAAATGTCTACACATTTTTGGGAGCGATAGTGGATGGTATTTGACCATCCACCACATGCTAATTTGGAGGTCCCTTTATAATTTTTAAGGAAATTATATGTAGAGTTTTTTTTGGGAAAAAATCCCAATTTTTTTTTTATTTTAAATCATTTTAGGGTATTGGTGGCAGCATGCCATAGCAGAGGTTAGGGGTTCGAGTTGATCCTCGACACCCCATGCATGCCCAACCTATTCTAGATCCTCCTACTTTTTCCATTCCTGCACTTGTGCATCATCATGCGATGCTATCCACATTAGGATCTTTGAGTACACTCATAGGAAATCTTGATTAGCATACTTTTGTGATGACGATTGAGGCTAGAGATGGCGACCACAGAGGAGCATTGTATGGTGTTGGTTCTAGTACCAATCCATGAGTGTCAACACACCACGTATGTACTAGTTGTCATCAAGTATGCTATGGACCTTATTAGGCTACACCTAGATTAGGTGGACATAGAGATTCTAGTGGAGAATCTGGTGGCATCAGTTCATACATTGATTTTCTTATTACAAAGCATCACCCTGCAAACATTTCAACATAGGTATAAATATGCATGTACATATTGATTTTTTTTTAAGTACACGTTTTTATAATGAACATATATATCAAAAAAAATGACAATGTTTTAACAGTCAAATTGTTTGGTGTAGATGTCATTGACCATAGGGGCATCATCTGCTCCTCGAGTTCTTATGTCAACACCAGTGCAAGTCATAAACCCTTATGGGGTATTTTGATTTCAATTTTTTAAATAATATGAATAATTTTTTAACTTGACTTTTTAATTTGTAATTCAATCATGAACATATGTTTTAAATATTTATGTTGGTTCAGGGGAGTCAATCAACTTCCACGTTAGTTCCATCTGAGGGGTTGTTGAGTGCTCCTCCATTGTCGAGCATCTCACATGAGGTGCAGGTACATGTATATTGTAAATTATTTAAAGTTACTATACTTACAATTATGTATTTTGAATTCACTATATATCAAACATGCATGTACAAGTAAATATTATAAGCATTATGTCTATGTATGTAGGTTGAAAAAATCATGAGAATGGGGATCGAACACACATTCGATGTGGTGGCAATTGAAGAGACGTCTAAATTTCAGGTTGTTTAAAAAAATTCTACATATGTGCACAATTTGTTGGTATTTTAAATAGATTTCAATTTACCCCTATTCTAGTACACTCATATATATATATATATATATATATATTAACCTAATTCAAGTACACATGTGCTTTAAATTTAACCTTGTAGGATTTTTTGGTGCCACTTTCTGCATTGATGAGGTCACACCACCTCAACCAAGACATGCAGAGCAACCTCATATGATAATTTAAATTTTTTATTATATTTAAAGTCAATTAAAAATTATACATTGTGAATAACTTAAATTAAATTTAAAATTGAATATATATATATGCTCATACATGTTAAATTCTTTTTCTTTTATAGCATGAGACATGTCCTATAGTTGAACATGTAGAGACAGGTCTTGGAACAAAGAATGCACAACAACCTCTTACAGTACAATTTAAATATGATAAATTATAAATTAAATTGAATTAATCATTTTTAATCATCTTACATCTAATTTAAACTTTATTTCTCTTGAATGTAGATTGATTTAGAGCATGTAGAGAAAGGTCCAGGTGTACCAGAGCATGCAAAGCAACCTCACATGGAAATTTAATTTTATGATAAACTGTTTATAATATATTTATAGAAGTGCTCATTGCAAGTGGACTCATTGTCCAAGTGGACTCTCTGTCCTTAGAGAAAAATATAGGAGATATGGTGGCTCACAACCTATTTTGAACTATTACAATTGCATCTTTCATATGCATGAAATACAATTCCAATGAAGCTCAATAAACTAATTTTACACACTTCATTTGATTCAAATTTAACACTTTGACTTTCTCTACATTTGCATCACTTTAATCTTCTACTCAACACTCAAAATTTAACTTCAAACTGATTTGATAATATTTGCATGTAGAATCTTTGCATCACACATCATATATTCATACCATATCAAAATACCAAAAAAGATCTAACATATATATCCACATCAACTCTAACATAAATTAGGTCAACCTAATTGGATGTAACACCTAAAATATGACTTATCAGCTCCAAAAATTTCATACATATATTGTGCCAAGATTCAAAACTTAAAACAACTTAAAATAGCTTAGCATGGACCTATATTAGATCCCACATACAACTACAATGCTTATTTATCCTTCACATAACATCAAACCTATTAGGTCAACATGACATAAGACCTAATAACAAAATTCTTCAACTATGTATCCATATCTCGACACATGGACCTCAAAACTCAATGCCCACTAGAATCCATACTCTAATTCCGTCTAGAAACTTATCCACAAAATAAAAAATCCAAAAACTCATTTGTGGAGGTGTGTGAAATCTCCCATACAATTGTACTATATAGAAAATAATTGTAGTTTCTAGGCTAAACTTATGTAACTCATATCTCTCAAACCACTTGTCAAAACATGATGAAAACTTGGAATTAGATATATCTAACATCCATCAAAATTATGTTAGAATCATAGACTGAAACCTTTATTTGCGGAGTGGTGCAGCCCCAAAAATAATCACTCTATAACACTGTACAAGAAAAATTGACACTTAGTCAATTTCTAACATAATTGATAATTTTGGATCAAACCATTATGTAAAAATGTCTTCCTCAACAACTCAAAAACTTGTTAGAATTGATCAAAATGGTTTGAAACCAAAATATTCACATAAGTTACAATGTTGACATTAATGACAACACTGCAACACATCATTATGTACCTTCCATGCTCATGTTTCCAAACAACATCATCAATGAAATTCTTCAACAATCTCCCCCTTTGTCATTGATGGAAACATGCCAAAATCTCCAAAACATTCTCCAAAATATTTTTCCCCTTTGACATCAAGGGAAAAGGGTGCCTATACAACTGTTATGAATTTCACCAGAAACTCCCCCTAAGAAATGTAAGCATATGTACAAACTGAAAACATGGATTGAATCCCCCTGAGTCATGTACCAGAGAAAAAACCCAAAAACTATACTTGGAAATAGCACTATAAAGCTCACATATGTCTAAGGAATCTAAACTAAAATACTATAAATGCATAAAGAGATGAGAAATAAGTTGATCGAAGGTGGTTGATTCTTGTAATTTCTTCAAATGGGGCTTTCCAAGCTTGCCTTCCATCTTCCCACTCTCTCTTAGCTTCTGCATGCATTCTACACTAGTTTCAAACTCCAACAATAACTCTTCTCCCTCTTCTGGAGTGCCACACTCCAGGCACCAAATTCATCTTCTTGGCTTTGTTTGCACTCAAAATAGTTGTTGAAACAAGTATAAATTTGGGATTGACCAGATCCCTAATTTCTCCAAATTTTAGGATGATGTACTCTTTTTGTGCTTGCAATTGAAATAATTTCTTAAGAATATATTCTATTATACTCCTTATTTCTCTAGTTAGATCAATTGTTGAATCATAGGCACTTGAGGTGGTATTGATTTGAGACTCAATAGATTTCATATCTTTCCTTATGCTTTGTGTGGTTCTGGGCCACTTCATGCCATATTGATATAGATCCTTCACCTCACCAACGCACCCTTCAACATCCTTCATCAAATCTAAAAACTTTTTATGTGCAATAACAATTTCTTAGTCATTTCTAACATTCTCTTTTCATTTATCCTTTTCTCAATCTCTTTTTCCGCTTCTTCTTTTAGTTTGGAGGCATATAATTTAAATGAATCAATTAGCAATTTGAGATTTTCCATACCAGATAGTGATGTGTCAACATTTGTGTCAGGTATGGTCTCTTGAAGTGATTTTACTGCTTCCTCCACTAGTTCTCCACTCCTCTGGTGTGTTTCAATAATTTATTTCCTTGCAGATACATGAAACACATCTCCTAGTTGTAGCTTGTGGATGGGAGAGATCTTATCTAGATCCACCCTGCCTTGTTTCATCAACAATTACAGTAGTTGTGAAGACACAATAGGTTGGAACTTGGATGGATACTTAGAATATTCTTCAATAAATCTCCAAAGGAACAAGATGATTCACTAGAAACTTTTGTTGCCTTTGTAGCCTTTCCCTTTGATTCCTTCTCTTCAACATTATCAGAGACTGTCTATTTTTTTGTATCTATTTGTGCATCTCTGGATGCATCCTTATTCTTGTATTCATCTTCTTCTTCTTCATGTTCTTTAGCATTCTCTTCCTTATCTTCCTCTATAGGGTTTTCAGTTTTTACTAGAGTAGCTTCTTCTTATACCCGAGGAGGAGTGATGGTATTTTACTTTGCAATGTCTTCTCCAATCACTACTTCCTCAACATTTCTTTCTGTTATATCCTCCACTTTCAGAGGCGTTTCATCCTATTCAACTTCTTCATTTGTATCATGCTCATGTTGAGCATCATTTGTTTGCACATCTTCTTCAATATTTGGTTCCGGAGTATGGGTCTCCACATTCACTTCTTCCTTATTATTTGGTATCATCCCTAGTTTTTGTGTTATCTCTTCTACTTTGTCATTGCTTTGCTTTCTGATTCTTTCAAGATCACATTTATCTTTTCTCAGAAGATTTGTCACCCTTTCCTTAGTTCTTAGATCCTTGCTACATATAGTAGCCAATGTGGCTCTATATTCCTTGGGTAGAGGATCTCTCACTCTTTCCAATGCTTCTTCCTTTATCCTCGCTTCTTCTTCTATAGCTTATTTCCTTCTCTCTAACAAAATATTCCACAATTTTGCAGATATATGTTTCTTGATTTTCCGCATGTCAACCTCAAGAACAAAAAATTATTTGATAATAGATTCAATGATGGTGGCCCTATCCACCTCATCTACATCTTTGTATAGAGTTGTAGTCTCCCCTAGCATATTATTATGTAAAATACTATTAACAATGCCTCTAATTTTATAAGTGAGTAAGGCCTTACCGGTTCTATTCTTTTTCTTTCACTCAGGGTCTTCTTCTTTTGAATTTTTTATTTTCCCTTCTTCTTCTCCAGTGATCCTTTCTTAGCATATTCTTTCCTCATATGCACAACACACTTTTTATTTTCTTCCTTGATCTCCTATTCACTTTCAGTATCAATAATGTCACATCTTTTTCTTTTGGCATTTGCTTCACCTTGTGAAGCATCACTTCTTATTCTCCGGACTAGTTGTGGTCCTTCTTCTTTGAATTCTTCTTCCTCTACTACTACATTGATTCCTATACCCTTCTCTCTCATTGCATTTTTTTACTCTTCTTTTGGCAAGGGCAGCAAGTGGTGTAGTAGCAATACTTTTCTTCTTTTCAACCCATGTGGTCTGCACAACCAAAGGAGATTTCTCCTTTACTGAAGGGTTGGAAATTGTATTTCTCTTTTCTCCAAAAGAACTTTAGCACGGTCTCAGAGGACTTATGGACAAAAGTAGGATTGGTAGCTATCCTACTAGATCTTCTTGTGCTTCTAGATCCTTTTGCAACACTTAAGTCTTCCTTAGCTATTTCTCTTGCATATTATACATGTTCTTTTAAAATACCCATTTCCTTTGCATACACATCAACCATCTTATCAAAATTATTCTTGATTATAGGTTTTCTTTGTTTCATGTGTACTTCCATAGACTTTTCCTCATATGTTCCATACCTTGCTTTAGTTTCATCCTTCAAACTCTTCAAAAAAATATTAGCATAACTAGTTATTTCTTGTTCATTGATATCATATCCCAGTGTAGGGATCCATGTTGTCCTGAGTTCCACAACTTCCATCATACACTCATCTATTGACACCAGTAAAGTGATGTCATTATGATATTTTTCAACCATTTTTCTAGGTATTCTATCCCTTTCTTGCATTCTCCTTTGAAATACCACAAAGAAAGCAACAAGAGCATCATCTTGTGCCTTCCCATCTCCAAGTCCAATCATATAGTCTTTGATTTGATGGTAAATAGGTCTACCTCTGAGCCATGTCACACTCTGAGTTCTGAGTAGTTGCTTTATAAAATTAAAAATTAAACATACCACCAAATTCCCATACTTGAATACATATTTCTTTTCCTTAATTTTCTTTAAATTCTCCATCAATTGTTGCCTAAGCAACTCACAAAGATCATAGTCTACACCATTTTCAACCATCTCATATGCCATGTTTATTGTGGTGGTAGATACTAATTGTCCCTATTTTTGAAGTAAATTTTATAGCCAATCATCATTGTTGCATACCTCACAACTAGATTTCTTATGGGATTCACTGCTAGAGCTCTTTTGTCATTTGTACCACCTATCTTCTTCATAACCACTTCAGTCTTAACAAATTTCAGCATAGGAACTAGTAGACCAGTAACCTCTCTTATCACTTTCTTAGTTATCAACCTAGGCACATCAATCCAAACAAACTAATCATGGATTCTATTAAATGCCATTCTAACCCATTTGCTATCAAAACAGAAATTAGGGAACCATTGCCATACATCCAGTTTCTTTGCGACTAGGTTTTGAAATTCTAACTTTAGGGAAAATCCTTCTCTAGTAAGCTCATTAACCCACAATTCCCCTAACTTAGAATGATCAAATTCTTCTATCTTCCCATGAATGTAGATCCTAATATCCTCAATTGATAAAACCTCATAAGGAATATGAGAAAATACACCTAACGGGTCATCTTCTACGAATTTTGCAAGATACTTCTTAAATTTTGGTTGTGGTTTTTTCTAGAACTTTAATGATCCTCAGTGTAGCCATTGAAAATGTACTTAAATTTCCTTAAAAAAATGTTCTTTGTAAAACAAGGGAAAAATAGAGACTATAAATACCTTTTTCTTTGCTTGTTGAACTAGGGTTTCGTTGCACTAAAACTTAACTCGCTTTGAACACTCAAAATTCTTTCCTCACTACTCTGCTCCTTCTCGAATGATTTTATGAAATGAATTTTCCTTAGTGGAATTACTTATAATACTTTGATCTAACCTAATTTTGCAATAAATGCTTCAAACGATAAAGCTGGCAACACTTTATCTGTATGCACAGACAACTTTTGAAGCTCCACAAACTTTTGCATCATCATATTTTCTTCTGCAATATTCACCAATAGATCAAATATGTTGATCTTCATCATATATCTTTGTGTTGAGGTATTAGCACCTCTTCTCTGGTGGGGGAAAAAATATTTCCATTAAATCTCCCCCTAAGCCATAACTCTTAGCTTAGTTTCTAGGGGAACATCTTCTCTAGAGGATGGTACAAATTCTTCCTTGACTTCTGCCTCTTCCTTCTTTCTCCAAATATTTTCCATTTCCTTCTTTATTTCTTCCAAATCAACCTTTTTAACTGGTTCATTCCTTTTTACCGGATTATCTTTCCTTGTAGTTATGTTTCTGCAAAACTTGGATATGTGTCCAGGTCTACTACAATTGTAGCATACAAAATTCTTATAAACAATATTCCTTCCATTCATTCTAGATCTACGTTGATTAGCTTTATGTCCAAATCCATAGCATGTATAACAGTATCCATTAAAAGATTGAATCATTCTACCATTTTTATAGCCATTCATCATTTGACTTTTGCATTCACTAGCTTTATGACCAGATATTTTTCATGTAAAACATTGACCAGAAAAGGATGGGACATTTTGATTCATTCTGCTTCTACATTCCATTGCCTTGTGTCCAAATTTATTGCAAGAATAACAAAAACCATTGAAATATGGGTACCTTTGTGAATTTGGTTGTCTTATCAATGGTCTTCTGGCTTCATTTCTTTTATTTCGGATCTGCTTGCCATAGCTCTTATCTTCAATCTTCCTTTTAGTGTTTGATGTCTGATCTAACTTTGAAATTTCTTCTATCTCAAACCCTAATCCAACTTTTTCTTTAGATCCTTTTTTATTTGTAATCATTTCATCAAGATTTGTAGCACTCATTTTGAATTTTTCTTCATGACTCCTTGCTTTCTCCAAATATGATCTCAAATTTACCACTTCTTCCTCAATCCTTGTACATTCCTCTAATTTTCTTTTCACCATTGTATTCAAGCATTCTTCAATTCTTTTCTTTTCTTCAACTTTCACATTCAGACCAGTGATGGATTCATTTGCTTGCTTCAATTGCTCACTGACTTCCTTATGCCTTTCTTTGAACTTCTTGATTTTCTCTCTCAATTTTCTAATGCATTCATTTGATTCTTTGATATTTTCTTTCAGATCTCTAATTTCATCTTCAGTCTTTTCAAGACATATTCAAGGGAAACTTTAAGTTCTCCATCTTTGTCAAGCATGCAATCTTCTTCTATGATTCCCATAGTTGGAATCTCTTTTGAAGGAATAGAAAATTTTCTATCAACCATGTGTTCAACCTCCAAGACCTTCCCAAAGCGATTAAGCTTCTTCCAAGGAACCAAACTCTGATACCAATTGTTGAACACCCATAATACTTAGAGGGGGGTGAATTAGTATTCTTTTAAACCATTCAAACATTAAGCATCCAATCACCAATGTATATTCAATTGTAATGAAGAAAGAAAGCATGAAGCATTCAAAACATCACATAACACATGAACAACCAGATTTTTACTTGGAAAACCCAAAATGGGAAAAACCACGGTGAGGATCATCTCACAATATATTATAACTAGTTATAGTATATTTACAGAAGTGCTCACTGCAAGTGGACTCACTGTATACAAGGAAAAATATAGAAGAGAGATGGTGGCTCACAACCTATTTTGAACTGTTATAATTGCACCTTTCATATGCATGAAATACAGTTCCAATGAAGCTCACTAAATTGATTTTACACACTTCATCTGATTCAGATTTAACACTCTGAATTTCTTTGTATTTGCATCACTTTAATCTTATACTCAACACTCACAACTTAACTTCACACTACTTTGATAATCTTCACATGTAGAATGTTTGCATCAAAAATCATATATTCATACCATATCAAAATACCCAAAAATATCTAACATATATACCCACATCAACTCTAACATCAATTAGGTCAGCCTAATTAGATGTAAAACCCAAAATATGACTTGTCGGCTCCAAAACTTTCATACATATCTCATGCCGAGATTCAAAACTTAAAACAACTTAAAATATGTCGGTATGGACCTATATTAGATCCCGCATAAGACTATAATACTTATATATCCTTCGCATAACATCAAACTTGTTAGGTCAACATTACATAAGACCTAATAACAAAATTCATCTATGTATACATATCTTGATATGTGGACCTCAAAACTCAATTCTAACTGGAATTCATACTCTACTGCCATCTGGAAACTTATCCACAAAAGTGCAAAGCCAAAAAATCATTTGTGAAGACGTGCAGAATCTCCCCCACAACTGTACTGTACAAAAAACAACTGTAGTTTACAGGCCAAAATTCTACAACTCATATCTCTCAAACCACTTGTCAAAACATGATGAAAAATTGGAATCAAATATATCTAACATCCACCAAAATTATGTTAGAAGTGCAGAGTGAAACCTTTATTTGCAGAGTGGTGTGGACCCAAAAACAATCACTTTGTAACACTATATAAGCAAAATTGACACTTAGTCAATTTCCAACACAACTAATATTTATGAATCAAACCATTATGCAAAAATGTCTTCCTCAACAACTCAAAAACTTGTTAGAACTGATCAAAATGGTCTACAACCAAAATCTTCACATAATTTACAATGTTGATATCAATGAAAACACTGCACCACATCATTATGTACCTCCCATGCTCATGTTTCCAAACAACATCATCAATGACATTCTTCAACAATCTCCCTAAAATTCCAACAATATCATTCTTGCTCAACTTGAAACTAGTAACCATAGGAGTACAATACAAGTTTAGATCCTTCCATTCCAAAATTCTTCAACATTTTCTTGACATACTTTGACTGTGAAATGAATATTCTTTTTTTTTTTCTGACTAATTTGTAGCCCAAGGAAGAAACTCATCTCCCCAAACATAGACATCTCAAACTCTTTCTACATCTCATTTGTAAATTCTTGCACATTGCCTCATTTCCTCTAAAGATTATATCATCAAAATACACAACCACAACCAAAATATGATCCTTCTCAACTTTAAAGTAAAGATTGCTATCTATGGTACCTTTGTTGAATCCCCGTTGCAACAAGTACCTATCCAATCTTGCATACCGAGTTCTAGGAACTTGCTTGAGTCCATACAATGCCTTCTTCAATCTGCAAACCATATTAGGATTATCTAATAACTAAAATTCTTCTAGTTGTTCAATGTATACTTCTTCCAACTCACCATTCAAAAATACAGGCTTCACATCCATCTAATAAACATTGAAGTCCTTATGTGCTATAAAGGCCAAAAACATCCTAATGGGCTCCATTCTTACCATTGGAGAAAATGTTTCCTCAAAATATATTCCTTCCACTTGTTAGTATCCCTTACACACAAGTCTAGCCTTATTTCTAACAACTTCATTCTCATTCAGATTGTTCTAGAATACCCATTTAGTTCCTATTACATTCTTGTTTTCTAGTCTTGGTACTAATTCCCAAGTTTGATTCTTCTCAGTTTGCATCAATTCTTCTTCCATGGATTTGGTCCAATTTTCATCATTGCATGCCTCAATCATTGTCTTAGGTTCTACTTTGGAGAGTAGAAATAGATTTACCTATTCTTCTATCATAGTATCTTTTCTTCTTGTCAACACACCTTTTCTCTTATCACTAATGATCCGATCTTCATAATGATTATTTTGCACATACTTAGGATTCTTAGGAATTATTTTTGGAGCTTCTTCCTCTTCAACCTACATTTCCTTTTCGTTTTCTTCTTCTTTTTCTTCAATTCTACAAGAGGACTCATTAGATTCATATCCTTCTACCAATATTGGGCTTTATGTGGTTCTTCATCTACTTTGACACTTGTACTTTCAACTATCTTCTTCAGCCTCTTGTTGTAGCACTGGTAAGTATTTCTTCTTGTAAAATGTCCAGGGAAGATTCCTTCAACTAACCTTGCATCAAGCTTTCCCAAGTTTTCTTCATCTCTTCTGATGTAACATTTGCTTCCAAAAACTTTGAAATATTTAACAGTAGGAGTTCTTCCATACCATAATTCATAGGGAGTCTTTGAACTATTTACTCTTGCTTGTAATCTATTGAGTATGTATATTGTAGTATGAATAGATTCTCTCTAGTAGACATCCGATATATTTGCTTCCGCCATCATTGTCCTTATTGCTTTTTGAATTGTCCTATTCTTTCTTTCTGACCACTCCATTCCCCTGAAGAGTTCTAGGGGCTAACAAATGCCTCTTTATTCCATGATCTTCACAAAAATTGTTAAAATCATTGGAGATGAACTCTCCACATCTATCAAACCTTAAGCACTTTATTTTCATATCCATTTCATTCTCAACCATAGCCTTAAAAGCTTTAAACTTGTCTAGAGATTTTGATTTTTCTTTGAGAAAAGTTACCCAAGTCATTCTAGAGTAATCATCAATTAAAAAGATGAAATACATGTCACCTTGAAATATTCCTCTTCTTGTAGGTCCACATAGATATGTATGCACCAACTCCAAAGGTCCTGCGGTAGAGTATTCTTTGATATTGAACCTCTTTCTTGTTTGCTTCCCAACATGGCATTCCTTGCAAATTGTATTGATAATCTTTGTAATTCTTGGAAGATCTCTCATAGCTTGAGTAGAGCTAATCCTCACTAGGCTATCAAAATTGATGTGACACATTCTTCTATATCTTAGCCAACTTTCATTGATTTGAGTCATAAAACACTTACCATTAGTACCTTTGAGCTAATAGACATTCCCATATATCCTTATTCATGCAGTAACCATAGTTACAGAGCTTCCTTTTCTGATTTCACAACCACCATCCTAAAATACAATATTATATCCTTTGCTACACATATGTCCTACACTCAAAAGATTATGCTAGGGACCCTTGACATAAAGAACGTCATCTATATTATGCTTTCCATCAAAACTAATTGAACCAATTCCACCTATCTTAGCAAATGTATCATCACCAAACTTAACAAGACCACCTTCAAACTTATCAAGTTTAAAAAACTTACTCTTATCACCTGTCATGTGATTTGAGAATCCATTTCCAATTATCTAGCGATTCTTCTCTCTAGCATGAAAAGCGGTCAATATAGTCCCTTTGATGTTGTGACTTTTTTTCGAAGCAATTTCCTTCATACATATTTCATAGTCAGTAGCATTATTTCCAACATTCAAAGCCAACAACAAGCATTCATCATTTTCATCATCTGGGTAGTTAGATTCATCATCAGATATGCTAGCATCTTCTTTAACATAATAACTTAGATCTTGACATATTTACCTTTGTTATCCTTATATTTGTCATTTGAAACTTTGGTTGGACATCTTGAAGAATAATGACCTATCTTTCTATAGTTAAAACATTTGAAAGGAAACTTACCTTTGTACTTTCTAGTGCCATTTTTCAATCTCCTGAAAAAAAATTCTTCTATCTCATTAAGATCATCTAGATCTGATCCATCATTTTTCTTTGTTTTGCTAGATTTAAAAGTAGTATATTTTCTTGAATCATTTTGACCAAAATATCTTAATTCAAAAGTAGTTAAAGCACCAAACAACTAGTCTCTAGAATAATGATCTAAATCTTGAACTTCCTCAATAGTAGAGACTTTATGAATATAATATTTAGGAAGAGTTCTTAATACCTTCTTTACAACCTCATTTTCTTGTAGTTTTCCACCAAGGCTATTGATGGAATTGATAACTTCATCCTATTTATGCATTTAGCTTGCAATATCTTCATCTTTTCACATCCTTAGGGTTTCAAAATTTGTCTTCAAATTTTGCATCTTTGCTTGCCTGACCTTAACATCTCCTTCATAGACACTTTCCAACTTCTTCCAAATTTCTTTAGATTTTTAGATCACAACCTTCACAAGTTTTGAATCAACAAGACCACTCAAAAGAGCATTCCTTGCTTTGACATTGTTCTCACATGCCTTGATATCATTATCAGTTTTCAGACCATTAGTGGGAATGACATATCCATCTTCAATTGACTTCCAAACTCCAAACCCTAGGGAAACAAGGAAACCTTCCATCCTAGTTTTCCAAAATGCATAATTCATCCCATCAAACAAGGGAGCCTCCTTCCTGTGCACCATCTGGATCTACCTCAAGCAGTTAAGCTTCTTCCAAGGAACCTTGATCTGATACCAATTGTTAGATGCACATGGCAATTGAGAAGGGGGATGAATCAATTGTACATTAAAACATCAATCATCCACACAATAATTGCTAGCATATCAGGTCGTCCAAACCTGCACTAACACTAACAAGCAGCCACAAACACATCTCTCCAAGTCCAAAAAAATCTTGCAGACCACAAAACAACATTCCAAAATATCTCAGAATACTCTACATCATCAGAATATTTTCCACTAATACTGCAACCACTTAAAACTTAAGAACACCTTTATTTGGTGCAACCAGACACACTGGCACAAACATCCAACTCACCAAAACACTTGAAACTTCAAGTGAAGGTAGATACAAAATATATAAGAATGTTCCCAAATTCGCAAGACAAGAACCTTCACTATGAAGAAATGTGGAGCAATCTCATTTCTCCCAGACACCTTGTTTCACCAGACATACATACTATCAAACACATCTTCCAGTACAAAACGATCTAGAACCTAAAACTCTAGATATAGAACCTCTAAACACCTCTAATAATCATATCCAAATCACACAGGAAAATCTGCAACCATGAAGAAATACAAAGCAAAACAATAAACACCACTTTCTCATACTAAACTCTCTTTTATTCATTTTTTTTCAAAATCACTTGGAAATCAAGTGAACCAACTGCATCAGAAACACTACTAACATCTTTGCAACACATATCCAACATCTCCAACACATCCAACTATCTCTCCAAACACAACTTTTGCAACTATACTGAAGTAAGACTCAACGACAACACCAACATTGTGTTGACATCAATACCAACAACTTCAAGCATCCAACAACTCCAATGCTAGGGGTTGACATCATCAAAACTAGCAACATTCCAACACTCTCTTCATACAAGGGGTTGGCATCAATGGCAACACCCAAGAAACTCACAAACAACTCAAGCTTCCAAAATTTTAGACAAATCCGGGCAGATTCTTTAACTCCCAAGTCCTAAATTCTATTTCATTTATTCATAAACAAAATTAGAAGAATGGATATAGACAAAACCTAATGGGATAGCTAGTTAAGATTAGAAAACACACCTTAAGAAATATTATTCCTAATCCCTAAAAACTCATTTTAACATGGGATCAAAGAAGCACATTATGTTATTCTAAATATTTTTTTGTTGAAACATTCTTTCTCTTTTACACAAGAGTCCATATTTCATCAGCATTCCCACCATCATGAGTTGGAGATGGTGACTAAGAATCATCCAAACTAAATGGGTTTTTTTGCATGGATAGCATTCCTTGAGGGAGATATAGGTTTTTTTGGGATTGGGAAGGGCTATGGGTTAATGAATTATGTAAGATATATGTGATAGTATTAACAACCTGTGTTGATTTAGATGAAGAACAAAAAAATACATGTCTAGATTTCACAAAAAGATGGTAAAGAAGAGTATCTTACCAATATGATGGTTAACAACCCGATTTTCCTCCAAAGTTAGGATAATTTTTGGTTATGTAACCTACTTCAGAGCATCTTGTAGCAATGAAATGACATAACCATAATACAAAAGTTGGGTCCAAGTGTGCTTACCTACTTTTAGAATGATGTTTGCAAGAATATTTTTCGAAATATATAAATCAACTAGAATTTATACAAAGGTTGTGAGTGAACATAGAGGTGGCCATTTCTATCATTAGAAAGCATACCAAATATGTATTTATTGGTTTGACTCATTACTCAATCCACAATTGAAGAAAAAGACTAGGAAGGCATACCCAAATAGGCATGATATTGAAAGATTTGGTGGTAGGTTTGAAAGCAAGAAGTCAAGATTTGAGAATCAAAGAATGATTTCCTCAAATCTAGCATTTACAAATGATAGCATCTCAATCCACGATAGAAGAAAAAAAAATGATAAAAAACCACTATGCATATGAATATATTTCCAAATTATTTTCCACTATGGATTGCCATTTTCTTGTAATCCATTTATGAATATCAAGGAGGCTAGGTTAGAGGTAATTGAAATGATAGTCAATCCATGTCTAGAAAAATAATCCTCCCCCTTGATCACTTCTTCCTTGAACTCTTGGACAAAGGAATTTTTAGCATAGATGAGCGAAATCTTTCCCTTAGGGGAGGCCCCTGAAGCTATTTTGCCTAGATCAACCTTGTAGTCAAGATTCAAAACCATATCATTGATTGAAATTGCATTTAGAAGAAAACTAAAGCAATGTCAAAGGACCATGATTTGGGAGTTGATGCCCTAACATGGGTCAATTTTCCTTTTGATTTAGAAAAACCTTGGTGTCACCCCCAAGAGAGTCAAAACATTTGAAGGAAATTTTTTCTTGACCTTAGATGATGATAGATCAATCACATATCTATTTATAGAGGAATAAAGTAAGGTTTTGAAAGGACAGTAGAACTTCAAGAACAATAGTTTCTTTTGAAGAATTTCTACTATCTAGAAAGCAGTTCTCATTATATTAATTCACAAAGAAGGATTACATAACCTTTTGAGAGATGGATGATGAGGCGGCCATAGCCAAACTCCCCTTCTTACATACATCCTTATCATTCATAACCCTCGTGAGAGTTTTTGTACCTTCAATTATGTCTGCTCATGTGATAAGAATGACTCCTAAATTCCCGCATCTTACAGTTTATAAGCCCCCTTCTAAGGCGATGAAGAACTTCTTTCCATATTTTGCTGTGTAGTCCTTGAAAGATATTCTACGTGCTGTCTATTAGTTGGAGGGAAAGCTTAATAAAGTCCACCTTTGAAAAAGACGTTAGAACATGGTGTGTTCTAGAAGTTTGGCACCAAATTTCCCTCCCTATACACATGCTGTTTATAATAAGCATGATCAATAATATTTTTGAATTTACAACTGGATGTTTTCTGCTTCACATGGCATTTATGCCATTCAATAAATCTCTTTTCATATTTATGTTGTCTTAATTCAATTTAAGAAAGGCTTTAATTCTATTTCATTATTGCTTTCAAAAGTAATGATAAGGTGGGTGTATAAGATTTCTTAGAGTCACGTCTAATGATGAGAATGGCTCCCAAGATCTTGGAATTATCTTTAGAGGTTTTATTAAAATTAAGTTTGAGCCTACCACTTGATTCTCTCTGTCTTGAACTTGCAACACTATTAGCCACCTCCACGAGGGATAATTTTATTTATATATTTTATTATTGTTTTTTTATATATATATATATATAATGTTTAGTTTATATGTATATATAGTTTTTTAATATTTTATATTTTCTTAATTTTAATATTTTATAATTTTTTTTTATAATTTTAAATTAAAAAATAAAAGTATATAAAATACATACATTAAAAAAAAGGAAAATAAAAAGGCATATGGAGACGAGGTAGCAACTGATGCAATGTGACAAAGTATTGGATAGATTGTGAGCTACCTACTAGTGGAAAATTTTCAAAGGGACAAGGAGTATATATACCTGAATGAAGAACCATGCTTTCAAAGATTTCATTAGATGCATATCTATTCTGAAGAAATTTAACAAGGATGTTATCTTCAGTAGGTTCCTCAATATCCAATGCTTGATCAATTGTTATAATTGGTAGTGACTCATCCAAGTCACTATCTACCCACACTGGATCCTTCGTCTCCAACAAGGGTTCTGCTAGTGGGTATAAACTCAACTATTTTGTGTGCTCTCCATTAGAAATGACCATGTTTCTTGATTAGCAGTTGATGAAAGCATCCACAACCACTAACCAAGGGGTATCCCCCCATCTTAATCTTTGGCTGCAGAACCATAAAGCCAGTTGGGTATTCCCATGAATCAATAGAAAGGACTACATCTTCAATCATACCCTCCGATTTGACCAAAGATCGGTCTACCATTTGGAGAAATGTGGGAGTAGGTGTAAGCCCCTTTAGTGACAATCTTTCCTTTGTTTCATTTGTCATAACATTATTGTAGTGCCCAAACCAACAAGTGTGTTAGGAATGATAACTTTACCAATAGATACCTTGATGATAGGACTCCCTGGATCTGAGTATTTAGGAGTGGTTATGTTCCCAAGCATGAGGTCTACCAATTGTCCAATAACTTGGATAGTCTTCGGATCTTGCTTCTTCTTCTACTTCTGAGTGCATAAATGTTGAACTATTTTTGTATATACAAAGATATCCTTGATGGCCTGCAACAAAGGAATCTTGATGTTAACATTGCATAACTCATTGACAAAATCAAATTTAGGTTGAGAGACTTCCCTTTGTATTGGTTCTAACTGAAATCGGTCAGGGAAGGGAGGTTCTTTTACTAGATCCACTTCAAGTTCTTCATGAATTTCAGTGATGGTGGGCCCTTGAAGAGCCTTCCCTGATCTTAATTGAACTCCATCTATTTCTACAGTATTAATAGGATAAGTAGAGTAACATGTTGCCTCATTATTATATATGGGTTGTGTTGCATTATTGTTGGGATTTGGGTTTGGTTGAGCTGGCATTGGTGTAGACTTTGGTGGTTGTGTTGGATTGGTTGGCAAGGTAGACGATGATGGTATGGGCGGAAGAAATTGTTTTGGCTATTGATATGGGTTGATCATTGGAGGAGGTGGAAATTGTGATTGTGATGGATATGGTTGTTGGTAAGCTGAAGGTTATGGAAATTGTGGCCTCCATGCCTATTGCCACAGCTGTGAAGCATATTGGTATTGTGGCATCCATTGAGGGTATGGTGGAGGTTGTTGCCAACACCCATACCAACCAAGTTGATTGGAGAAAGAATTTGATTGGCTAGGTCCTGGAGCAAAATAATCATTCATCATTCCAGGATGCATCACTCGAGGTGGAAAAGGTCGCTTAGGGCCCATGTAGTAGACAGGCTCCTCAAAATATTCAATGTTAGGTGTACCTATGGGAAGAGGCCTTAAGGTATAACTTTTGCTAATTTCTTCTAAGGATGAAATATTTGTCCTATTATAGGGGCAATCCTCACTATCATGTCTCTTTTGACAAGTTGGAAAGAGTATAGCCAAGGCCTTTTCGGGTTCCTCTTGCTTCCTATGAGTATACAAAGTGTCTATTTGTTTACCCATGTGATTTAACAAATCAGTTTTAAGATCCTCGAGTAACTCTTGTGGCATTTCTTGGAGAAGAAAGGTTACTTGAGTAACTCGTCCCCGAACGTTGAGACCTCAAGTAATTCCTGCAAATGTCACAAATATTGTCAAAGCTCAATTTAGAGACATTACCTTTTCCTATTAAATTCAATGCATCCATAGCATCATCTCTTATTCCCCTAAGAAACAACATTTTAATAGTATCAAGAGTTAGCCCTGGTTGTCGTGATCGATGTAGGCTGAACATGAAATGTTTGAGATAATCTTCCATAGACTCATCTTCTTTTTGTGTCATATGGAAGATCTCGTCCCAAACCTCTTTTTTTTTACAATACTCCTAGTATTTTGTCAAAAATACCTCCTTCATGTTGTCCCAAGTTCTGATGTTCCTGAGGTTCATGAACTAGTGTAAGGTTGCATCCTTCAACGTGGTTGGGAATAACTTGAGCTTCTATGCATTGCTTTGATAGTCATAACTATGGCACAACACATCAAACTCAAATAAAAACATATCAGGATCCTCAACAAAAATACCATGAAAAATCGGTAAAGAGGAATGGGGAATATTTTCATAGGAGCATCCTCTTTAGGATGTGCAATTGGAAATTCAAAAGTGATCGGGTTGTTGTGGGCTGATGCTCTTGAATTGTTATCGTTGTTATTGTTGTTGTTGTTGGTGAGATCAACCATGACTTGAGATGCCCAAGGGGTGAAGAGAGTTTTAAATGGATTTTGGTTTCCTAAAGATGGACCAGCTCTAGACTCGTAGGATTCTTGAAATAACTTTGCAACCCTTTTTTATAATTCTTCATAAGACTCTGGGAAAATACCGAAAGGGGTCTCAACAATAGTAGACTCAATAACTTTTTGATATCTGGTTCAGGTAACTCTTTCTTAGGTGATGGGTGTATAACTGATGGTTTGACTGATTCTTCCTCAGGTGAAGTGTGCACAACTAATGGTTGTAATTTTTTTTTCAATTTCTCTCGTTGTGAGCTACTTCCCTCAATGGATGGTTTTGTTTTGTTTTTCAGTTTTTCAAGTTGTGAACTATTTCCTTTCTCCCTTTTAACAAATCTACCTCTAATATCTCTACTACGATTCATGCACCTATATGACTTATAACAACATAAATTAGGAGTATTAACCTTGACAAGGTTGACAATTGTGTAGGCTTTCCTCTTGACATACTGGTCCTAACTCAACTTATTATGGTTTCAGGCCTTTAATACCTTTCCCTGGCAACGACGCCAAAATGATTGGTTTAAGTTGTGGGTGAACTTTAGGGGAAAACTATCCTTGTAATTCTATCTAATTAGCAAGTGTGTTTAAATCAATCCTTGGGAACTTTATGGAGGTTTCCTCAGTTTATTCCTTAATTGTCAATCTGGGAGTTGTGAACTTATGAAAGATATTAGGGCTATTTGCCTAAGGGTTGAAACTAGAAAGCCAAGTGTGGATGGATGCAACTACACACAAATTGCATTTATTTAGAAATCTAGTTTTCAGACTTCCTATCAACTCTATGGCAAGAACCTATGCCAGAAATAGTTTGTAATAAAGGAAGATTAAAACCAAACAATAAAACATAACTAATAATTCTTACTGAAACTAAACTATCAGAAAGCAAACAAAAAATGGAATTGAAATGTAAAGTGATAAATGAAGTGCACATGTATTAATAAGCACCCCAATTAACACTATTTGAAATAATCTGCTAAATTAAGTTCACACGAGACAACAAATACATTGATTAAATTTGATTGAAAAGTAATCTGCCAAATTGAATGCACCTATAGCAACAAACACATTGATTAAAAATACATCAAATAATAATTAACAACACATTGAATGGTTTCAGATTAACACACTAATTAAAGATTGAAAATAGATTTTAAAACTAAAAAATCTCATTACCACACAACATACTAATTCTACAACAATTCACCAGGAAATCGAGGAAGTGGACCCTGCCTTCTCCAATTATCCAATGATGAAATGAGGATTTATTCCATGCTAATCAAGATTCATGCAAATGATATTTTAAATCCCTATCTTTTTGAATCAAAACAACAACTTATAGATATATATTATTGATTATCAATTCAAGTCTTGACATACATATTTATAGAGACTATATGATGAGTTTATAACTAATACTGATTAAAAGGCATATGACTATTTAGGTTTTTTTGGCTTGCGGCCAACAACCTTAAAAGCTACTTAGAAATAGATTACAGACTTTAACATCGTTCCAAAACAAACCAACAACTTAGACCAAACTTAATCAAAAGTGGCACATGACTCAAATAGTTTTGTCTTCATTCCACCGATGCTCCTCTTGCTTCCACGCACCATCCACCTAATTATCCCCTGTTTAACATAATCACAAAGATAATCAGTAAATAATTAAAGGTTTTGATATATCCATAAGTTTTTATCCTTTATTTGCATTTTACTAAATATCCTTACTTCATTAACAAATAGTGATAGGAACAACAAGAGATTCTATAGCAATGAAAGGGTAAAGGGGTAAACAAAAGGTAAAAATAAGGGCACATCTCACCCTTATCAATCCTTAAGTTATTTTCAAAGGATTTTTGACACTTCTCATCCCATTTAAATGTGACATATTTATGCAAGAGATGAGAAAATGGATGACATTTATCTTCTAGTTGAGCTATGAACCACCTATTGACACTTCTCATCCCATTTAAATGTCACATCATTATGCAAGGGAAGAGAAAATGGATGACATTTATTTTCTAGTTAAGCTATGAACCACCTAATTGACTATAGTTTTCCTTGGAGACTTCCAAGCTGCTTAAGGTTATTTGGTAGAGGCATTTAAACTATTGATTTCACTTTTTTGGGGTCAACCTCAATACTTCTATGAGATACAATGTATCCCAATAGTTTTCCTAAAGTGACGCCAAAGACACATTTCTTAGGATTTATCCTTACTTGATATTTCTTTAGTCTATCAAATATTTTTGCAAGAACATCTCAATATCCTTTTTCTTGTTAATGATTTCACTAGTAAATCATCTATATAGTCCTCCATTATGTTATGGAGCATGTCATGGAAAATTACTTTCATCACTCTCTGATAAGTTGCACCTGCATTCTTTTCGCCAAAAGGAATTGCATTCCAATAATAAGTACCCCAAGAAAATGTGAAAGCAGGATTATGTTGATCTTCTTGTGCTATATGGATTTGATTATATCTAAAGATATCATCCATGAGGGAAAGCATCTTGTGTCTTGTTGTCAAATCGATAATGATGCCAATATTCAATAATGGAAAGTCATCCTTTGGATAAGCCTTATTTATATCTTTGAAATCAGTGCAAATGTGGATGTCTCCAGTAGGTTTTTCCATAGGGAAATTTTTTTATACCCACTCTAGATAGTCTATAGGCCTGATGAATCCCACATCTAGAAATTTATTTAATTCCACCTTGACTTGTAGTGAAATATAAGAATGCAGTTTCTAGAGTTTTTGTTTTACTGGTTTAGCCTCTTGGTATACCATCAAACGATGAAATACTAAAGTTGTATCAATTCCTAACATGTTTGCATATGACCAAGAAAAGTTGAATTTTCATATATCAAGGAATGATGTGAAATCCTTATTTTCCTTAGGTGTTAATGATGCAACAAAGAATGTGATTTTAGGATTATCGGTTATTCCAACATTTATTTCTTTTGATGCTTCTACTAAAAGTGAAGATCTCTCTTAATGTTTAGCGATACTTGAGAAGTCAAATCCTTCATCTATAGGTTCCTCAAAGAGGTTTTCACCCTTGGATATGTCCCTTATTTTTACTCTTTCTTGATCCAAAAGTGCCACATTGTGGCTTTCACTAGGGGATCATTTTATTATTTTTGTATTTTCTCTTTTATAACTAAAGTATTTGATTTCCCCCCCAAAGTGTATCAATATCTATGCCAAATCATGCTTTGTGATCTCTAGGTGGTATGCCTTCTCTAAGTCCCATAAACTCTACTATAGCTTCATCATTTTGAAATAAGTGGAGGGTCATTGGTTTGTGAGGGAGATGTAAATGATATGGATGTTATGGTGTAAATGTATGTGTTTTAAAATAGGTTGGAAATGTGCATATAAGATTCATCAATGGTATCATCATTAGAGGTTTCAATTGTGAGAAAAAACCTCAATTACCTTCCTAAGGACACACTTAATGTCTAGATTAACATTACTTAATGACCCATACACAAGCCCTTGATATTTCTATATCTTTTCTAGAACTATGGGTTCTCCCATTCCTTTTTGATGAGTTCCAAGAGCAACTTGACCTGTAAATCTCATGTTCTTGATAATCTAGAAACCCTTAGCACAATGCCTGATTGGTAGGTTGGGTTGTTCTTTAAATCTTCCTAGTATAACCATCTTGAGATATCTTCTTCTATTACCTCTTTGTTTAGCTCTCTCCACTTTGAGGATACCATGGGGGTTCATACTTGATAATTAAGTGGTCTTACCTATGTGTTGAGGTTTACCATATGTCTTAGGAGAAGGTGGAAGTTTCCTACATAGAAGGACCCTTTCATATCATATTCCCCACTAAAATTTTCATGTATTTGGAACTTGATTTCAAGAAGTCGCTCACGTGTGTTTTATGATGAGGCCAATGTGTATGGGTTGATATTGACTAATGATGATGAGGCGATGACATTAATTGGTACTTTGTGGATTTTTTGGTATTTTTTTGCTGTATTTTAGCAATATTGGAAAGGGAAAGGGTCTCCATAAATGGTTACCTCAATTTTTTTGTAGGGAAAATTTATGCATTGGTGATAATTAGACAGGACATTATGCATGACATGTATCCATGGCCGACCTAGTAGAATTTTGTAGGGGAGATCAAGGTCCAATACCCGACATGTAGTTTCTATGATTGTAGGACCAACTTGGATAGGTATCTTGATTATTCCTTTTGACTCACACTCAACATCATCATATACTCTTATAGTAATGCTCTTCTATTTTTATATGAACCCATCAAAGTATCCCAATTTTTTTACCAATTTTAGTGTGCAAATTTTTAAGCTTACTCCACCATCTATTAGGGGCTTTTGATTTTATGTTTATGTACATAGACCTCTATGTATTGTAGACACCTAAAAATGTTTTGATGGATCACATTGTCTAATTAACATCATTTCATCCTCAAACCCATCCTCTTTTTGCTTGTTTAATTAAATAAACATAATTATTTAATTAAATGCCTCATTTTCACCTATTAATCTAATTAACCTAATTGGGTTAATTCACCCCCTCTCACACTGACATTTCATTTGATTTAATTAAATAATGCAAATTATTTAATTTTAACCCCAAGTCCTCTTATTTAATTAAATAACCTAAACTATTTAAATATCATATTTGCATCTCCTTCTCATTAAATAAATCAATAATTTAATGAATATCCTCACATTCCTCATCTTGCATATTCAAATTTAGTTTTAATTAACTAAATTGCTAATTTCCCTCTCATCCACTTGCACAGGGAATATTCCAAAGGAATATTCTCCCATTTTCCTCCAAAAAAGGGTAATGATTACTCCAAACAAACTTTGAAACAACTTTTTAAAGTTGTTGCAAAGTGTGTTTTTTTGCATGATTGTGAGCCCTTGATCTTTTCTTGATCCATGTGATCTTTGATTCTCATCCATTGATGATAATCCTTGATCCATGTTTCATCCTCCTTTCATTTGTGACCATTGATAGATCAAATCAATCTCATCCATTGTTTTTTCATTTGATCTCCATTAAATCAATTATTTAATGAATATCATATAATTCCCCCAATTTGCATAATTGAAACTTTGTTTTAATTATCAAATTACTAATTCTTCCACTTGCAAGGGAATATTCTAAGGGAATATTCCTCCTTTGCACATTCCTCCAAAAGGGAAATATTCCCATGGAATATTCCATCCCCTTTTGCACAATTAAACTTTGTTTTAATTTACAAAATATCTATTTCCTCACCCATGAGAATATTCCAAAGAATATTCTCTCTCCAATCATTTGAAAAAGGGATATTCTCACTTGGATTTTTGAGCAAGCTAAACTTGTGACTTCTTGAGCAAGTTACCTTGTGACCTGTGTGTGTAGGTCAAAAGTATGTTTGTTTGAAACAAATGAGAACCCTTGATTAAATATCATCTTGCATTCTCACTCGTTGATGAGAATCCATGATCCATGCCTCTTCTTCCTCCCATCCTTGACCGTTGATTTATCTTTTTTATCTCAACCCTTCATTTCTCATTTGTTTTTCTATAAATAAAATACTATTTGGAGACAAATGGATCCATCTTTCAATTGCAAACTTATGTTGTTGAATTCACTCACACTCACACTCATACTTTACTTACATTTAGTATATTTTAGTTCATTTTTAGTTGCATATTAGCTTTAAGATTCCATTAATGGCTTCCATGATAACATAGATGCATACATTTAGCTTATTTGTTAGTTAGGATTTTAATCTTTTTAAGCTTGCATACATTTAGAGTAGATTTGCATACACCCATATCAATCATCTTAGCATAAATCATGTTAAAATAACTTGCATCATATTCATTTAGCTTTAAATTATGTTTTCATACACATCTATCAATGGTTTTATCAGTTTTCTTCAATAAAACTGAATAAAACACGCTCATTATCCAAGGGATTGGGAAAGGGTCACCATTCCACATCAATGTGACACCACTCCCCCAATACGATAAGTTTCAATGTCTTAGATTAGAGGTTTTTCAAGCTTTCATGATTTAGAATATTAGTTTTAATGACTTTTTTGTCTTTGTTTATAGTGAATGATCTTATTGGGATTAATGCTTAGTGGGTTAAATATGTCTCAAATTCGTATGGATCGGATGTAGTTAACCTTCACTATGTCATTGGTCACATTTTGGCGCTAGGAGGGCGAACTTTAATGTTTTGGGTGTTTTTTTGGAGAAATTTTGGGTTTAATCTCTTAAAATACATGTTTTTCTTTAATTTTTAATGAATTCTACATGCCTAATCTTGTTGAAAGGTTGTTGGGTTTTGAAGATCTCATGTTTAGCTTTCCAAAACATTTTATGACTTGAAAATTGATCAAGATTTGAAGAATTTGTCATTCTCTCAAGTTGCTGTCCATGATTAATTTTGCTATTTTTTTTTTTAATTTGGGTTTAATATCTTAAATGCATGATTTTCCTTTAATCTTTAATTAATTCTACATGACTAATCTTGCAGAAAGGTTGTTGGGTTTTGAAGATCTCATGTTTAGCTTTCCAAAACATTTTACGATTTTAAAATTGATCAAGATTTGAGAAATTTGTCTTTATCTCAAGTTGTCCATGATTAATTTTGTTGTTTTTTTTTTTTTTAAATTGGGTTTAATCTCTTAAATGCATGATTTTCCTTAATTTTTAATGAATTCTACATGACTAATCTTGCAGAAAAGTTGATGGGTTTTGAAGATCTCATGTTTAGCTTTCCAAAACATTTTACGATTTCAAAATTGATCAAGATTTGAGAAAGTTGTTATTATCTCAAGTTGTTATAATCTAATTTTCTAAAAATGTTTCTCAAACACTTGAAAAGATAAAATGAATTAGATTTCAAAGTTGGATAAAATTGAACCAAACAACCTCACATTTTCTTTAAATTTTGACATGTGTTTTAAATTTTTTATTTCATCTGATTTCTAACATGTCTCTAACTTCTTGTTTTGGTTTTTTGGGTTTTGCAGGTTTGGACAATACAACTTGAAGAAAAGAAGCATACTATCATGATTTTAACTATAATTGTAACAAGTTTTTTGACACTTTTGGGGCAATTATAACCCATTTGTAATGCTTTTTTATTTCACACTTTACGACCACACTAGTTTTCAATTGGATCTTAAAAAGAACGCTCAAACAGGACTAAAATTGAACCCTCATTTCATCATTGTATTTTGGGTCTAAAATTGAACAAGACAACTTAACATTTTGTTTGGTGCATAAAATGAATACATCTTAGCTTTAGGGGTTAAAATTTATGAGTGTTTGTTGTGTTTTGATTTACAAATGTGTTATTGAATGCGTATGAAATTCTCTCACGCCACTCGACGATCTTGAGAAATAGAAACATTCTTTAACACTTTGCAAAATCACCTACATCTTTCAATTTGGATTAAAAATGAACCCCTTGCTAGTGTAGGGAAAAGGTGTGGTGTGTGTTTTCTCCTTGTTTCATGCAAATTGGGATGATCGAACTAAAAACGTACTTCCTTGCTATTTTTATCTTTAGAGGGCCTGCCTCCCCACTTTGAAAGGAGAGAATGACCCAAGCGGTAATGAGCTAAAGCCAAGCTCTTTTGAACCACTATATAAATGTATGGTTGTGATGAAAATTGTGATCAACGAGAAGTGATATGTGATAGCTCTCCCCTAGTATCTTTATGATGCGAAAATCCCTTGTTCTAAGGGTTGGGAGACCTCTCGAGGGAGTTTATCATAGTAACCCTTGAATCAGAAGCCCTTATTACAAACCATTGTTTAGAATCCAAAATCCTTAATACTTGTTGGTGCAAGAACGGTTGTTTTAAAGTCGCCCCAAATTTGTATTATTCATTGTTGAAACAGAAAAATCCTTAGGATCTTAAGATCTTCAAGATTTTGAGATTTGGTGGTCCCGAGAAGTGTGTGTTGTGGAGGGGATCCAGTGTCACCAAATCTCTAGTTGTTCGCAATGTCTTAGTGTTTGGAAAAATATGAGTGGGGACTCAACAAGTATGGCCATTTCATCCTAGGATTGTAGATGATTGTGTGTCAGTTTAATACATTGCTTGGTTTCAAAACATTACAAACAAGCATTCATTATCTTCCTCAAAATTTCAAACACTTTGGCTTAAATATGGATACCTTTTGAAATAGCCTTGATATTACCGCTTGTCCTAAGGATTTTTATCCTTAGAGATTTCTAAATATCTTGACTTATATCTCAATCCATATTTTCCAAAGACAACATAGGCAATTATGGATTCAACTTCAAGATTCTCACAAAATGGACATTGTGAAAGTTATGATGTTTTTGACACAAACATTTAGTTTGAAAACATAATCAAGAAAAGCGTTTGTGGTAAAATCAATTTACTTAAGCAGGATAAAATTGACACAATTGAACCCTACATGACTATTTGGAGACCAATTGCTCATGCTGAACAACCTGATCTTGAAGGTGCTATCATTCAATTAAACTTTGACCTCATTAATGGAGAAAAAACTGATATCATCAGTAGTTTGAGAAGCTTCACTTTTGAAACCAAAGAAACAATCAATCTCATCCATTGCTTTTTCATTTGATCTCCATTAAATAAAATTATTTAATGAATATCATATAATTCCCCTAATTTGCATAATTAAAACTTTTTTTTAATTATCAAATTACTAATTCTTCCACTTGCAAGGGAATATTCATCCTTTGCACATTCCTCCAAAAGTGGAATATTCCCACCATCGGTTTCAAAAAGTACATCCATCCCATCCATCATCAATCCACTTCAAAACAATCCCTTGGTCACAAATCCCATCAATCAAGGCAATAATTTTTCCACATCCCTATCACAAGGAAATCGTCAAGAGATTGGACAAGGGAACCTTTTTAATCAATGGACTCAAGGTATCAATGTTCCCTTAACATCACAACATATGATGGCATCGTCCTCATCTTTCCCCACAATTCCTGTTACCATGCAAAATCAAATGGGACCTCAAACTTACATTCCTCCATCTCAATCCACCATCACACAAGGAATGTTGAACCAAGGGAACCCTCCACATCTCATCAGCAATCTGCTACCCATTCAAAACATCAACATCCCCAATCCATCACAAATGTTTCAACCACTTGATCCTACATTGCAAGCACAACAAGCATAACAACAAGCAATCCTAGAAGCACAATCACAACAACAACAATAGAAAGCCATCCAACAACAACAACAACAACAAACAATCCTAGCAACACAAAAACAACAAGCAGTCCTAGCAACACAACAACAACAACAACAAACCCTAGCAACACAACAACAATAGCAACAACAACAAGCAGTCCTAGCAACACAAAAACATCAACAACAACAACAAGTAGCCTTAGTATAACAACAACATCAAGCTCATCAAGCATCCTTAGTAGCACAAAAACAACACCAGGCCCAACAGCAAGCCCTAGCAGTGCAACAACAACAGAAATCTCAACAACAAGCCTTACTAGCTCAGTAATATTCCCAACAACAACAAAAAAAATGTTCCTACTATAATCCAAAACTGAACATCGTCAATTCAAAAGTGTTAGGAACATACACGCCAACCCCTCAATCACCTTCACAGAATCTCACCCCACCATACACTCCATACAACACTTTATCATATCAGAACCCCACATACAACGCATCCATCATCCCACCATATGTTCCTCCACCAAATACGCAAGATGATCTAGCATCACAGTTTAAGGCGCTATCTCAAGAATAAGACCTTCAGATGGGCAAGACAAAGAAGCTCCACACACAAAATCTATGTCCTTATCCATTTGACCAAAACATAACAATGGTATCATTCCCTCCCAACTTTGAAATCCACAAATTCAATAAATACAAAGGGAGAGGAAGTCCTGTGGACCATGTCAAAGAATTCAACATCATGTGTATGGAGGTGGCATACAATGATTCTTATTTAATGCGCCTCTTCCCTCGAAGTTTAACAGGTCCTAACACGGATTGGTTTTCTCATCTACCTCCCAACATCAAAACTTTCTAAGAAATTACCGATAATTTCATCGATCACTTCTCCTTTAATCTTGACATGGACATAAGTCTAGAACAATTATAAACTCTTAGACAAAACAAAGGAGAAAATTTCACTAATTTGTTACAACGGTGGAGACAAAGAGCTAGTAAGAGCAAGTGGCCTCTTCTCGATGAACAACGTGAGAATCATCATCACCAATCTAGATCAAGATCTATCCTTCCACTTGAAAATGCAATGCATCACATCTTATGATGAGCTTATCCCTAGAGCCCTTAACATCGAGAGATCTCTAATCTCACAAGGAAATACTCAAGCTTACAAAGACAATTTCCCATCAACTAGTTCAAATGACAAGCCTCGTTTTTGGGCTAAGAACAAAAATGTAACAAATGATGGTGTGGTAGATGCTAAGGTATTCCTAAGTGCTCCTAGACCCAACAAAAATCAAGTTCCTAACATTCAACCAATGGTGCAACAAACAACACCTCATCAGAACAATCAGATCAACAACACAAAATCACAACAGAGGCAAACCAATAATAAGAACAACTATCCTAAATGCAAGTACACACAGTTGTCAGAACCCATCAAAAAAATCATGAAAAAGTTGGTAGAGTCAAATTTGATAACACTTCCCAACTTTGAAAATTACCAAGAGCCACAAAAGAAACCATCTTGGTACAACAAGAATAATATCTATGACTTTCACAAAATCAAAGGACATAAAACAACAAACTGCATGAGGCTCAATAACATTATCCAAGACCTCATAGAGAACAACACCATATATATTGAAGTACCAGTCGGGAATCAAGATCTTAAGATATACAAGAACCCTATGCTGGATCATAGCAAGGGGAACAATAATGGAAAAGCTAAGGATTACACAAACGTGCAACATACCTATTCCAATATGGTAGCTTCTGGTGATAGTGTTATTACCGTCGTCACCATTAAAGGTCCTAGTGTAGAGTGTGGAGTCACCACATGACATGGAAAAATCACCATCCAAGGAGTTCCATCTCAATCTAGGGCACAGCCTACTTTGCCAACATCCAATCCCAGCAAATACAATCTCCTAGACCAGCTTAAGAAGACCCCCACATAGATATCCATCTTGGAACTATTGAGGCTATCACCCGCACATAGGGAAATCTTAGAGAAAGCTTTGTCATAATCATCTGTCCCCGAGGATATTGATATAGACCAGTTTCAAGCTATGGTAGGACATATCGCTAATCATCTTCTCACCTTCTTTGAACAAGACCTACCATCGAAGCCATCTCATAACCATGCTTTACACCTTGAAGTTGTCATTCACAAGAACAAGGTCAAAAGAGTCTTAGTAGATGGAGGTGCTGGTTTAAAAATTTGCACCCTTCAACTAATCAAGCACCTGGGCTATTCAGAGGATACTATAGAGAAAGAAAAGATAACCACTATCAGAGCATATGACAACCAAGAGCGAGTATCAAAAAGCATCATTGCACTCCCCATCCAAGTGGGACCTATCATTGCAGAGACTACATGCCAAGTGTTATACCTTGATCTTCCCTATAATATCCTACTTGGATGACCATGGATCCATGCCCTGAAAGCCGTAGCTTCGACCTATCATCAATGCATGAAGTTTCCTTTTGAGGATCAAGAAATTACCATCCATGGAGATCTCGAGCTTTTCTACTATTGCAAAAATATTAAGGAAAAGTTCTCTAAAATCCCCCAAGTACCAAAGAATGAAAAATAACCTACACCATCTACCTCATTTGTTGATCCATCATCCCTTGCATCTACCTTAGAAACAAAAACACCTATTGTGCAGAGTATACCCGACATCAAAGCAATGATCCAAGATGATGGATGTGGAAGCTATAAACTAATGAAAACTTTTGTGTTGGGGGAACTACCTATTTCTCCCAAGTCACATAGAAAACCCACATCTAGCAATAAAGTACCTGAAACTATCAAGATGGAAGCTACCACCTTCACCAAGTGGGGGGATTTGAATCAAGATGTTAATGAGGAGGATGTCTCTAAACTCCTCTATCAATATGAATGACCTGTCCCTATTCTTCCCATGGAAGATGATAAAAAAGGCTTGTAGCTCATGCAAAATTCGGGATACAAGAAGAATGAGAAACTAGGGAAAAATGAAAATGGTTTGCTAGAACCTATCGTTCTTGGGAAACACTTAAAGAATATTCACCTAGGTTATACTACTAGCAAGGTTGCACTTATCGACAAAGGTATTCCTGTTAAACGAGTTGAGGCTTCCTCTTGGTTACCTCCATCATGTGACACCACCTTAAATGAATTCCCCCTTCATGTTGCTAACCTATTTGAGAGCAACTCCCTCTTCATGAAATTCATTACATCCTTTTCCCTGAGCAATCAACCAAATGAAATATGCCTAGTATATCCTCAACTCACTGACATGGACCAACAAGGACTACCGATTCTAGATTTATTCGAAAACAATGAAGCGGTCTCAAAATTCATGGGACTCTGTGACAACTTACCATGGGAAAATCACAAAGCAGGTTTTGAAATAGAGCTAGACACAGGGGCATACTATGGGGAGACGATTGAATCCTTCAGTCGCAAAATTGATAAAATGCAACTAGCATGCAAATATTCGAGTGAAAACCACACTATGGCACTCTTTGATCCAAAAATAGTAAAAAGAAAGGATGTATTTGAGGGTGAAAACCTCTTTGAGGTGCCCAAGGATGAGGGATTCAATCTCCCCCTTAGTGCAATGGATCCATATAAGTTAGTAGTGCTAGCATAAAAGGAAACCCTAGTCGATGTAGGAACAAATGAAGAACCTAAGATCACTTTCTATGTTGAATCCTTGTTGGATGAAGAATAGAAGAACCTAGTAGCATTCTTGAAAGAGCGAAGAGCTAAATTTGCATGGTCATTCACAGATATGCCAGGGCTTGATCCAAAAATAGTTGTGCATCATTTAGCAGTTTATCTTGAAGCCAAACCTGTAAAGCAGAAATTAAGGAAGATGCACCCTCAGATAGCACTCTTGGTTAAACTTGAGTTACAAAAGCTTCATGATGTTGGATTCATCCGACTGATAGATTATCCTGAGTGGGTTTCAAACCTAGTACCAGTCTCAAAACCCACTAGGGGCATTAGAATCTGCATTGAGTTTATAGACATAAACAAAGCATGCTTGAAGGATGATTTCCCTCTTCCCAATATCAACATCATTGTAGACTTAATAGCTGGGCATGAAATGTTATCACTCATCGATGGTTTTTCAAGCTACAATCAAATCATGATCACCAAGGAGGATCAACAAAAAATTGCATTCACTTGTCCATGGGGAACATATTGTTGGAACGTGATGCCATTCAGGTTAAAGAATGTAGGAGCAACCTATCAAAGAGAAATGACCCTCATCTTTCATGAAATGATCCAAAAAATAGTTGAAAATTATGTGGATGATATTTTGAAAAAATCAAAGAAAAGGAGTGAGCACATACAAGTCTTAGGACCTGTTAAGGAAAATTTGGTGCATCTCAAAGAAATCTCTAAGAATAGTAGTTCCTTCGGTAACTTTCATCTCGATTAGGTTGCCTCAAAGACACATACAACTATGTCCTAAAGCAGAAACAGATAGTTTATTTCCCACATTGATCCTTCTGAGAGAAGCACATGTAAATTCAAAAACATTCATTAACAGATTCTATAACAAGAATCAACAGACATGAAAGATAAGACAGAAACCAGAACAAACAGATTTACGTGGGGAAAATCCTTTCGGATAAAAAACCCCACACTCCAAAGATCAAGCCATTGTATTATTCAACAACAAACGGTTACAATACAGTTTCAGGCTCATAGCCTTTTCAGAGATTACATCTTGTTCATTATGGATACAATTGGTAGCAATTGATCACTCAGTACATAGGAGAGTTCGGCAGCATAACCCTGCCTCTGCTTCGGCCTCATGGCCTCGACCTTTCAGCCAGCCACTCAACTCTCTCTCTTCTTCTCTTCGGCTCTATTTTCCCATCCTACAGAATGTCCAATACATATACATACATTCTCAACAACCTCTGTGAAACGGTTTGATTCCAACTGTCGGATCACAATGATCGAATCATCCAGCTCAGCATCGTAGATGTTTCCACTTCCTTGCATGGAAGATAATACGTCCAGGTCACACCACGTAGGATAGCCTTCAAACGGTCAAGTGCGTTCAACCTGTGTTGGCATATTGGTGAGACACTAACTATGTCTTCCCGATGCCAACACAACCAGCATTTGATATCGCCAAGAGTTGTCCCTATCGGAAAGAGGTTACACCGAGTCCAGAAAGTTATCGCTAAGGGTTCGCCATGTCACCAAGACCTCATACCGATGATCACCACTTGTATCGCTATCACCAAGACCATCGTTGTTCGATGAGACATCAAACCGAGGCTCTAGAGTCACATCGACCTCAGCAATCCCATCGACAAGACTTTCGCTCTTCGCCAAGACTTCATAATGAGCTCTTCATGTTATACCAAAACATCCCAGTCGGCAAGACATATCGCTTTCGCTGAGACGTTACTCCGAAGTCTTCAAGTCATATCGAGTACCGAATAGTCGCCAAGAGTCATGCCGACAATAGATTACCTCATCAGCGAGACAATCACTCTTTGCCAAGAAATCATACTAATGCCTTCAAGTCACACTGAAGTGATCAACAATCGGCAAGACATTTGTCTTTCACCAAGACATCACACTGAGCACACCATGTAATATCGAGTCAGCAAGAAATTCATCTTTCGCCAAGACCTTACATCGAGCACAACATGTCATGCCAAGTCGGCAAGACAATCGTCTTTCGCCAAGACTTCACATTGAGCATCACATGTCATCCCAAAGACTATCGGTGTGACTTTCCAAGTTGCCAAGACTTCACATCGAAGTCTCTAGGTTACCCCGAGATCACCTTTCACCAAGAGTCATACTGAACACATCCCATAGCATCGGTGAGACAAACGCCCGTCGCCAAGAGTTCTTACCGAACCCTTATGTTACACTGATGACTCCTATCGACGAGACATCTCCATGTCGCCAAGAGTTCATGTTGAGGTCTTTGTGTTACCCCGATTGTAAACCATCGATGAGACATACCACCAGTCACCAAGAGATCTTCCCAAGAGTTCAAGTCACCTCGATGACTCCACTGTCGGCAAGACTTCACACATTCGGTAAGACTACATATCGAAACACATGTGTTACACCGAAGACTTCTTTCGCCACAGGTCTCCCTGACATTTGCTAGACACCAACCTGTCGGCCAGACATCTCCCAATCACCAAGACTTCATATCGATAGGAGCAAGTCATGTCGATTATCACATTGGCCAGACAGACCAAAGGTCTTGCCGATATTGGCAAGACTTCCTATCATCGCCGAGACATCATTCCGACAGTCCAAGGTTAGGCCGAAGGTTTCAGATGCTGATCACCAAGACATTCAGGAGGTCACAGCGACAGTTCAGGAAACTAGCAGATCGGCCAGACAACATGAATGTCACAGCGACCATGCTTTCTCAGAAGTTTTAGCCTGTGAGATTGAGGCATCAATCCCAACAATCTCGCACTTGACAAAGATCACATAGGCACCTCCAAAGCAACCAGACACTAAGACCACACTAGCTCCACCAGTTCAGACCTACCATAGATAACAGTCCAAGGGACAATATGCAACAAAGACTAGGCATCCAACAACAACTCACTGTCCAACAAAGCAAATGAAATGCAACCAATCACAGCCTTCTAGGAAACCACATAGATCTCAAACATGCTCTCATGCTCCATCAAGAATTCTGCTCTAACATCCAAAATGTCCACCATTCAGGCAACAATCCTTGTCATCTTCCAACATGGCACATGTGGAAGAAAGATACAAGCCAAGGTGAATAAGCACCATTCCAACGAACATAAGCAAAAGATCCCAGTGATATCATCAACAAGATACTGCTACCACTTCACTGTGCTCAAAAGCTATACAAAAGTAATATCAACTTCAAAGCTTTAAACAGAACACACATTGAAGTCATTATCCAGAAACAAGATAAACAACACCAGTTAGAACAACAATCATACTGACTACTTCCATCCAACTGATAAACCCATGCGACTGAAAATAGCACCCATAGCTTGTGCTATTCCATCCAATCACACATACCTCATAGGTATCAACATTAGTAAACTTATGCCAAACCATAATCAACTCATTAACAACAAATACAAGCTCCAAGTGCCAACCAGTCGAAGAAGACAAGACACATATAGGAACTCCCACTGCCTGAGTAATCCAGATTTGAAAGATCAAAATGCATCACAAGTCTACCAATAACTACACATAGAACATGTGACCATGTAGTACCAAGGAAATATCCACAATGATGTGCACAACCTGCAACAAATTGCTACAAGAAACATTTCTCTCACCACAAACCTTCACAGCCACAGAAAGAAACTATGCACATCATCTTCCTGTAGAACATCCTCCTACATACACTTCTAGCAACCAGCTGTGTCAAGAATGATCTTCTTCACAACCCAAAAGAGAAGCTTTAACAACATCCATCTGTTCAATCACCAAGATCAAACCAATTTAAAAAACAACATGGATGTAAGCATCTCAAAGAAGATCAAGCTAGTTCATTCCCCATTTCAGGAAATCAGCCCATACAACATCTCCTACCAATTCTCATAAGTAACAAGGAGATAAAACAAGTTGTACAACTTCCACTATGAATCCTTCAGAACCATTACACAACAATTCAAGATCCATATCATGAAAGTGAACAAAAAACAAACACATCTAAAAAATATAATGGGCCAAATACCTCTCAGATAAATTGCCGAGTAGACCAAGGGTGAGAACGAGAATACTCCTTCAAGATATACAAGTCATCATGAATAATCCAAGAGAAATCTCCTCATATGTCTCTTATTGAACTTATGTTCAACCAAGATGTAGCCTTCTTGGACTTTCAGACCACTATCAAAGCTCCAATCATTTGAATCAAGAACTTATCATGACACCATGATCTACATATCCCCTTAGGAGATACCATGCTTCAAGTGACTTCACCATGGTCTAATGCACAATGCCAAAACTCCAGTGCACCAAGAGTATACCATGACATAAAGAAAATAGACTCAAAACCAACATCACCTGTCAAGCACCACCAACACCTCAGCCAAAGGCTCCAAGTGCCCTCCATGGTTCCAAGATATTGCACATCTTCAAATAATGTCCATGCAAATGTGAAAGAACCCTTCTACAGCAACAAGATCCCAAGAAACATCTGCAACACTAAAGAAGACCATTCATCACCATGTGATGAACCCACAGTCACTGCTAGAGCTCCCACTGAAACTTGACACCTGAGCTCTCCAAGCATCATGACCAATTGCTTCAGGTTCCCATAACCGACCATTCAGGTACTCAAGAATATCCATCATCTCAAAACAGTCACACCAATGTACAAGTGACCACAGACAAGGCCAGCTAACAAGTCTGCACCATCAATGAATCAACCTTGTGGATAAAGACAGTCCACATCCAAGTTATCTCATTTCAGCCAATGGGTAGCTAATCCACCAACCGCATAACTCATAGATCACAAACATCGAACATGCAAACCCGTTATCACATTGGAAACTGAGATATCAAAGAGGATAACCACGTAGACAACATGACTCAAACACCAGATCATGCCAGATCTGATTTTCCAATCATTTCCACAATGAGCACCATAATCAAGAAACCCACAAGCATCACCACAAGAATGTTGAGTGACAAATCACGTACCAACACTCCCATGTAGAGAAGAAATCACACCTTCTCAAACCATGCACAAAGCATGCATGCAGAACTGCAACTATCTCATCTAGTAACACCCCAAAAGTCAGGCTTTAGAAAATAGCTTATCAACAGCTCCACATAACCACAAGTTTTGCTTAACCGTGTAAAACCTGCAAAACCACAAAGCCATGCAAGTACAAAACATCCTTAAAAAAGGAAACAATAGTTCAAAAAATCCAGGCCCCTTTCAGGCCAAATCTAAACCACCAACATGTACATGCATCCAAGAAAGAGAGAAAGGCTATTTCAGAAGCTTGCAAATCGTCTAATGATTAACTCCATAGCCTTCAAGCATTCGAGGTTAACAGGAAACAATGCCTTCCAACACTAGGAACCACCACCTAGCATAAGCACTCTCTTCCATGACTGAGAAACAACCTAGGCTTCTCCATATCACCCAGGAGCCTGACACACAGACGCCAAATATGAAAGCTTTACTGCTACATAGCCACAGAGCAAAGAAATCCACCTCACACTCCAAGGTTATACTGCTACCAGCCAGGAGACATAGATCACAACATGACCAACTCCCTTTTCCATCTTGACCATCCTTCAAGCTGCATGTTCTCTCTGAATATCACAAGACTTCCACTCACCAAAGGATCAATACATCAGTCCATTCCTCCAGATTTCCTAAAGCCCAACAAATTAAGAAATCTTCACAAGAGAAATACCCAGAACTAGCAACCAGAAGATGGCTCTGATACCACTTGTTAAGGAAAATTTGGTGCATCTCAGAGAAATCTCTAAGAACAGTAGTGCCTTCGGTAACTTTCATCTCGATTAGGTTGCCTCAAATACACATACAACTATGTCCTAAAGCAGAAATAGACACATTTTATTTCCCACATTGATCCTTCTAAGAGAAGCACATGTAAATTCAACAACATGCATTAAAAAATTCTATAACAAGAATCAACAGACATGAAAGATAAGACAAAATCCAGAACAAACAGATTTATGTGGGGAAAATCCTTTCGGATAAAAAACCCCACACTCCAAAGATCGAGCCATTGTATTATTCACCAACAAACGGTTACAATACAATTTCAGGCTCATATCCTTTTTAGAGATTACATCTTGTTCATTCTGGATACAACTAGTAGCAACTGATCACTCAGTACACAGGAGAGAGTTTGGTAGCATAACCCTACCTCTGCTTCGGCCTCATGGCCTCGACCTTTCAGCCAGCCACTCGGCTCTCTCTCTTCTTCTCTTCGGCTCTTTTTTCCCATCCTACAGAATATCCAATGAATATACATACGTTCTCAACAACCTCTATGAAACGGTTTGATTCCAACTGTCGGATCACAACGATTGAATCATCCAGCTCAGCATTGTAGATGTTTCCACTTCCTTGCATGGAAGATAATACATCTAGGTCACACCACATAGGACAACCTTCAAATGGTCAAGTGCGTTCAACCAGTGTCGGCATGTCAGTGAGACACTAACTGTGTCTCCCCGATGCCAACACAACCAACATTTGATATCGTCAAGAGTTGTCCCTATCAGAAAGAGGTTACACCGAGTCCAAAAAGCTATCGCTAAGGCTTCATCGTGTCGCCAAGACCTCATACAAATGATCACCACTTGTATCGCTATCACCAACACCATCGTTGTTCGATGAGACATCAAACCGAGGCTCCAGAGTCACATTGACCTCAGCAATCCCATCGACAAGACTATCGCTCTTCACCAAGACTTCATAATGAGCTCTTCATGTTATACTGAAACATCCCAGTCGACAAGACATATCGCTTTCACTGAGACGTTACTACGAAGTCTTCAAGTCATACCGAGTACCGAATAGTCACCAAGAGTCATGCCGACAATAGATTACCTCATTGGAAAGACAATCACTCTTCACCAAGACATCATACCGATGCCTTCAAGTCACACCGAAGTGCTCGACAGTTGGCAAGACATTCATCTTTCGCCAAGACATCACACCGAGCACACCATGTCATACTGAGTTGGAAAGACATTCGTCTTTTTCCAAGACCTCACATCGAGCACAACATGTTATGCCGAGTCGGCAAGACAATCATCTTTTGCCAAGACTTCACATCGAGCATCACATGTCATCTCGAAGACTATCGGTGTGACTTTCCAAGTCACCAAGACTTCACACCGAAGTCTCCAGGTTACCCCGAGATCACCTTTCGCCAAGAGTCATACCGAACACATCCCACAACATCAGTGAGACAAACGCCCATCACCAAGAGTTCTTACCGAACCCTTATGTTACACCAATGACTCCTATCGGCAAGACATCTCCATGTCGCCAAGAGTTCACGCCGAGGTCTTTGTGTTAACCCGAGTGTAAACTGTCGGTGAGACATACCACCAGTTGCCAAGAGATCTTCCCAAGAGTTCAAGTCACCCCAATGACTCCACTGTCGGCAAGACTTCACACATTCGGTAAGACTACATACCAAAACACATGTGTTACACCGAATACTTCTTTCGCTACAGGTCTCCTCGACATCCACTAGACACCGACCTGTCGGCCAGACATCTCCCAGTTGCCAAGACTTCATATCAATAGGAGCAAGTCATGTTGATTATCACATCGGCTAGATAGACCAAAGATCTTGCCGATATCGGAAAGACTTCCTATCGTCGCCAAGACATCATTCTGACAGTCCAAGGTTATGCCGAAGGTTTGAGATGCCGATCGCCAAGACATTCAGGAGGTCACAGTGACAGTTTAGGAAACTAGTAGATCGGCCAGACAACATGAATGTCACAACGACCATGCTTTCTCAGAAGTTTCAGCCTGTGAGATTGAGGCATCAATCCCAACAAGACCCATCTTTGAAAGACTTAAAGAATACAAGGTACGACTGAATCCAAAAAAGTGTCTTCGGCGTTACATCAAGGAAACTTCTTGGCTATATCGTCTTGCAAAGATGGATAGAAATTGATCCAAAAAAGGTAAAAGCCATGCTAAACATGGAACCGCCACAAACACTGAAGCAGATGAGAGGGTTATAAGGAAGATTACAGTCCATCAAAAGATTCATAGCGCAACTATCAGATAAAATCCACCCTTTTTCACATCTTCTCCATAAAAGAATAACTTACAAGTGGGAAGAGAAGTGTGACAAAGATTTCCAGTAGATCAAATACTATCTATTGACACCTCCAGTGCTTATGCCACCTATACCAAACAAACCACTGATCTTATATATCTTAGCTACATCAGTGACATGAGGTGCTCTTCTGGCACAACATGATGAAAGTTGAAAAGAGAGGGCTATCTACTACATCAAGAAGACCTTGGTTGGCTATGAAATGAACTATTCATCTATTGAGAAAGCCTGCTTAGAATTATTTTTTGCTTCACAAAAATTTAGACATTACATGTTGTCACATCAAATCAAACTTATTGCTAATATTGATCCATTGAAATACCTGTTGTCTAGAGAAATTCTCATTGGGAGAATGGTCAAATGGGTAATGATCTTAACAGAATTTGACATAGAGTATGTGGAGCGTAAGGAAATCAAAGGAAAAGTGATCACAAACCAACTAGTAGAGGCACCTATCTATGCTGAGAATTCATTGACATCTGAGTTCCCTGATGAATCAGTGTTCCTTATCAATCTCACAACTTAGTGGAAGATGTACTCTGATGGATCGTTCACCCAACATGGATCTAGAGTAGGTATTCTTTTCATCGCCCCTTGAGGTGATTGCATTCCAAAGTCATATAGGCTATCATTTCCATGTACTAACAACATTGTTGAGTATGAAGCTCTAATCATACATCTAAGGATAGCAGTTTAATGGCAGATTCAAGAGATTAAAGTCTATGGAGACTCATAGTTGGTTACCAACCAAGTCAATGATGACTACCAAACTAAGGACAACAAGCTTACTCCTTACAAGATGGTGGAAAGTCTTAAGGACCTTTTCATAGACATAACTTTTGAGCAGATTCCTTGTATGAACAATAGAGCAGTAGATTCTATGGCAATAATCGGGTCACTGTTAGACATACCGAAAAACATCCTACAATGCGAATTCTCGGTAGAAAAAATTCTCATACCAACTTTTGAGATCCATGAATCTAAATTCATGTGTGTCATTGTTGGTCTTGGATCCCCATGGTATCATGAAATATTTATCTACCTAAGTAGAGGAACCCTCCCATCCAATATCACCTCGAACCTTAAGAAGACCTTTGTTAAAAAGGCATCCCAATTCATGATCCTAGGTGATACCCTTTACCGCCAAAGCATCGAAGGGACATTACTATGATGTACTAACCAAGTGGAAGCCTTAACTACTTTAATAGAAGTCCACGATGGCATATGCAGTTCCCATTCTAGTGGTAAGAATTTAGCTAAGAAATTGTTGAGGACCAGGTACTACTAGCCAACCATGGAAAGAGAAGCCCATCAGTATGTGCAGAAGTGTGTCAAGTATCAATAGCATGGAGATCTGATTCATGCTCCAAATCAGGAATTGCAACCAATGGTCACACCCTAGCCTTTCTCGTAGTGGGGACTTGACCTCATAGGAAAAATCACTCCCACCTCATCCAATAGCCACAAGTTTATCATAACAACCACTGAGTATTTTACCAAGTGGGTTGAATCCATTGCTATGACCTACATAAAGGGGAAGCAAATTTCCAAATTTATCCTAAACTATCTAATCTATCATTATGGTGCTCCACAAACCCTTATCTCAAACAACGAAACACCCTTCAAAAATTAGGATGTGAAAGAGTTGTGCCAAAGATTCAACATCCAACACTGACTCTATACCCCATATTATCCCTAAGGCAAAATCCAAGCTGAGGCTATGAGCAATACTATTCATAAAATCCTAAAGAAAATAGTCAATAAAGTTGGTCATGACTGGCATCTGCAGCTAAATCCCGCTCTTTGGGCCTATTGAACCAGTATCTACACGCCTATAGGTGCAACCCCATTCTCCTTGGTCTATGGATTAGAAGCCATATTGCCTATTGAGGTTGAGCTCCCACCATTGTGAGTGTCACTATAGAACTTGATTACCGATGAAGAATACAGAGTGTCTCGACTGAATGAGCTAGAATTATTGGATGAGCATCATCTTAATGCCCTCAATCACTTGCAAGTATATCAAAACTGAATAAAATGGAGCTATAACAAGAAAATCAAATGTCGCTCTTTCCAAGTAGGGGATCTTGTCTTAAAACAAACTTAGAAGAACCTTCTAGATCAGGACAACAAAGGGAAGTTTGAGCCTAATTGGTTGGGTACCTTTGTCATGGTAGCAACCTATGGATTAGGAGCATATCAATTGTCAACACCTGAAGGTGAACCCTTATAGGAACCCATCAACAACTTGCATCTTAAAAAAATTTATGCCTAGTCTTGAAGGGTGTAAATCGAAAAATACAAAAAATGAGAAAAAATGAGAAAAAAGGATTGAAAAAGTAAAGAAAAAAATTGTCCTCTAGTGAAAACCATTTCGGTGGTGCTTTGGGCAAGTACCTTGGTGAAAACTTGGCAAACAGGCGCCTTGCATAAATAAAGCACCTCCATCCATTCTTTGGCTCTTTATCCTCTCATTCTTTGCATCACCATCCATCCATCACATCATTCATCCTATTTATTCCACCATCCATCTGCATCCCTATCATATCTTGATGTTGTGAAGTATCATATCCCCTTAGTACTACTTGGCATATTCCAAAAGGTCAGCTTGTCATGTCTGTATCGAGGTAGTCTATCATATAACGCTGGGGGAAATTCATTTTGACTCACATTGGGATCTTGTAAATCTTAAAGGTTATCGAAAATCCCAAAAACATTCATAAAATATCATCAAAAATCCCAAAAACATTCGTAAAACATTCATCAAAAAATCCAAAAAAATCAAAATCCTGTACAGCTAAAATTCAAAAACATTTGCAAAATTGTAACGTCAAAATTTAAAACATCCAAAACACATCAAAATTCTAAAAGGGTCAAACATCATAAATTAAAAAATAGTACCCTTGTCAAACTACGTTGTCTCTGAGCTTGAATGTAGGCAATTCCATCATCAATGTGCCCTTAAGACACCCTAGGTCAGTCTTTTAGGAGTTTGTCATAATAAACTAGTATCTCGTCAACTATTCATATCTCATTGTTAATAAGTTGAGTCAGTCAAACTACATTGTCTCTGAGCTTGAACGTAGGCAAGGCCATCATTGATGTGCCCCTGAGACACCCTAGGTCAGTCTTTTAGGAGTCCATCATAATAAATTGGCATTCTATCAACTGTTCATATCTCATTGTTAATAAGTCGAGTCAGTCAAACTACGTGGTCTCTATGTGTATAACGTAGGAAAGGCTTATCTTTGATCAGCCCCTGAGGCCCCTAGGATAGGTCTTTTAGGTTAGGTTCTTCGTCGAAACTCTCAAAAATCCCTAAAAATTCAAATATCAAAAATCCCTAAACATTCATATATCGAAAATCCCTAAACATCCAAATAACTCGTAAAATCCAAAAACATTCAAATAACTTAGAAAAACTCCTAAACATTCAAATATTAGAAAAGCCAAAAATAGAAATTGAAAACACAAAAACATTAGAAAACATTCAAAAGACCTAAACAAAATCAAATATCTTGGAGAAAACCCTAAACAACCTCAAATAACTGAAAACCAAAACATCCACATAAACTTTCAAAAAGACCAAAAAAACAGCCTCAAAACATTTTCAAAAATACCAAAAACATTGAAATATTACACAAAATCCAAAAACCATCCATCCCATTTTGCTTTCACCTACAATAAACCTCCATCCATAATAAATTGATCATCACCTCCAACCTTTGGTAAAACAAATAGAAAGCAAGTTTAGCAAGTCGTAAAGTGAGAACCTAAATGTCAAAATCTAAAGTCTAGATCATAAGTAAATGTGTCAGTGAAGTTTGTATCAATGGCTTATCATAAACCTCATCCTAATCAAAACACCTGATCAACATGTCCTAGGATGTATCCTTCCTGCAATGGACATCAACATCTAAAATCACCTTAGCTAAATTAAACTAGGCAAGAGATATAGATAACACTGACTATTTGTCTTTGATCTTTTCTTCTGATTTATCTTAATGGCCCATTCCAAGTACCTCTCGATGATTTCTGTCAAAAAAATTTAGAGAGAAAGGAATGGGCCATCAATCATTATCTTTCATTTGTTGTGCTTGTGGGTATTCTTGTAAAATAATCTTGGCGCATACTTGCTTAGTTGTGTGTAGGGAAGTTGTTTGGAGTAGATTGTTTACTATTGTGAATGCTTTGGTCCAATATATTCTAAGCTTCTAACTTACATTCTGACAAGGTTTTCGTATGTCAAGGTGTGAACAAGAACTATCCTATCTATTTACATATTCAAAGTCCATTACACTAGATACAACGCCATCCTGGTTATCAATACCTTGATGCATCGTGTCTATCTGTTATATAAAAAATAAGGAATGATGGAAAATCCCAATCCCAAGATATGAGCAAATCATCATCATCATCATCTCTCACCACCATCATCTAATAAAGTCTCGATGCATCATTGAATTGTTGGACTTTTTGAATCAATCTCAAAATCAATCATCAATCCATTCATCTTATTCTTCTTATTCTTCTATCTCTACTAACAATTCTATCCAAGCATCAAATCTATGTGATCTACATTGAAATATACATGAGGCTACCCATAGTCGATGATTGTCTATACATCATGAAATCTGTCTACATCAATATCTGAGCTATCACGACAACAATCCCTCTTCCGTTGGGGTACAGTGGGGCATCTATATTATCTTCAACTCAACAATTTGAAAAGTTGCAGCTCTTTGATTCAAAAGCAACCTGAAATCTCAAACATCTCAAGAATAAGTCTTATTTTCACCTATTGTGAGCCCAATCCGAACATTTTATTCTTCGATCGATCCCTCGAGGGGGAAACCAACCATCTTTCAATCATATCAATATCAAATCATCTAACAAATTTTGTTCCTAGCCTTGCTAGCAAATCTTGATCAATCTATCAAATCAATCATCATTGGGATATATCGTTCCCTATCAATCCTCATGTTATTTAATACAATATTTGCATTGTTGTGAATCCTCAACAATGTCATCAACCAATCAATCAATCAGATCAATCAATTTTAGCTTGGCTATCAACATCTCAAAGAGATCATTGATATTCGTTTCCGGTCATCATTAGCATCAAAATCAACATCAGTCTTTGAACCAATGCAATGAGTACATTGCTTCAAAGAGGGGAAAAATATAGACACCTAAAAATGTCTCGATGGATCACATTGGCTAACTAACATCATTTCGTTCTCAAACCCATCCTCTTTTCTCTTGTTTAATTAAATAATCCTAATTATTTAATTAAATGCCTCATTTTCACCTATTAATCTAATTGACCTAATTGGGTTAATTCACCCCCTCTCACACTGACATTTCATCTGATTTAATTAAATAATGCAAATTATTTAATTTTAACCCTAAGTCCTCTTATTTAATTAAATAACCTAAATTATTTGGAGACAAATGGATCCATCTTTCAATTGCAAACTTATGCTATTGAATTCACTCACACTCACACTCATACTTTACTTACATTTAGTATATTTTAGTTCATTTTTAGTTTCATATTAGCTTTAAGCTTCCATTAATGGCTTCCATGATAACATGGATGCATACATTTAGCTTATTTGTTAATTAGGATTTTAATCTTTTAAATCTTGCATACATTTAGAGTAGATTTGCATACACCCATATCAATCATCTTAGCATAAATCATGTTAAAATAGCTTGCATCATATTCATTTAGCTTTAAATCATGTTTTCATACACATATCAATGGTTTCATTAGTTTTCTTCAATAAAACTAATAACAAGCTCATTATCCAAGGGATTGAGAAAGGGTTGCCATTCCACATCAATGCGACACCACTCCCCCAATAGGATAAGTTTCAATACCTTAGATTAAAGGTTTTTCAAGCTTTCATGATTTAGAATGTTAGTTGTAATGGGTTTTTTGTCTTTGTTTACAGTGAATGATCTTATTGGGATTAATGATTAGTGGGTTAAATATGCCTCAAATTCGTATGGATCTGGTGTAGTTAACCTTCACTATGTCATTGGTCACAGGTATAATGCTTGGTTATGATATGAGGTCATAGGAAGATTTTTTTCTATGAATATGAGATAGTGGGTTGATGCAATATGTCCAAACATAGATTAGAATTGTTTAGTTTATATGTTTGTATGTATAGATCATTCTTGAAGTTCCTTGTCAAGGACCTCTTTATGTGCAAGACATATGCGAAGGAGTTCTAATATGGAAATATGGGCTAGTTTTTTCTTCAAATGGTCTATAATATTGTATTCAGATGGTAATAACTTATTCAATATTTTTGTTTCGGGTGGGGCTTCTTAGAGGGTGACTTTCCCACATCATGTAATAACTATGCATTTAGGATTCTTATTTGGAAAGGTGATAGTGGAAATGTGGGTATCTGTTTCTTCAACATGTCCCACTATGGAATTATATGAATGGTTGACCATATTATAATCCTTTCCTTTACTCAAGTCATTATTATTTCCATGATTAGGGATTGGATCCTTATAGATATTGTGATTATTATTGGTAGAATTTCCTAGACAAGACTCAATTTTTACATCCCCTTGATCAATAAGGTCTTGGATGAGATTTTTTAATTTCATGTAATTAGGTGTTTTGTGACCTTTTATTATATGGTACTCAATTTTTTTTTATTATATCATGAGGGTTTGAATTGTGGTTCATCATATTGTGTTAGCTCTAGAAGCTTAATGAGATAGCTTTGCACTAGTTTCTTCAATATAGATTCAATTGGATCCTTTGGGGGAGTTTATTTTCATCTAGTATTGTTGTTTAGTCTTGGTGCCCCCTTTGGAAGATTCAAATTTTGGTTATTGTGTTGCATGTTAGGTGGTGGTTGTATATTTTGCACAAGTTTAGCATCCGCTACATTGCATTAGTAACGTTCTTATTTTTGGCTCATAGGTGAGGGTTTTCATTAGAGTGTGAGGCATGGTCTTTGTTTTCTTTGTCAATTTTCACAAGTTTGTTTGTGATGAGATATTTTTCAATAGTGATCCCTTTCTCTATAATTCATCAAATATTTTATTGCATTGTACTTGTAGGTAGAAACCTATTTCTTGAATGAGGTTCTGAACAAAAAATCTCGAGACTTGTTTTTCTAGTATAGGCCATGGGAATTTCCTATCCATGTTTCTCTATCATTGTATGAAAGAATAAAATGATTCTCCATTTCGGTGTTGGGTGCTATATATATCAGTCATAGATATCTCAATGTTGTAAGAGAAATGACTAATGAATTTTTTGGCTATTTTATGAAAGGTCTTGATACCATGTAAATGAGATAACCATTCTATTTATTTTCCTCCCAAATTTTAAGGAAAAAGGAACAAAAAATATGTTTCATTATAAGCTAATTATAGGCAAGCTATGTAGAAATCCCGTATATGTTCTCATGGATCACCTCTTCCCTTATACTTGTAAAATTTTGGAATTTCAAATTTATGAGGGAAGGTAATTATAAGTATTGTTTGATCAAATGGATAAGGACATATATCCTCAAGTGTGTAGCTTTTCTTTGTATGGCCTAATTGGATGTCAGTTATCTTCTTATGCAAGCTTTGTATTTATGATGCCAAGTCATTTTTTCATGTTGATTTGTAGTTGGTTTGATAGATTATATGTTTGATGTTGTGGGATGTTTGATACATTAAATGAATGATTTTTATTTTTTAGAATGGTTTGTTTTTGTGGTATATTTAATGAATTGTATGAGTAGTTACGGAATTGAGGTACATGTTTATTTGTGGGGATAGTGAATGAAACATATTGAGAATAAAATTGTGATGGATTCAAGATGTTTGTATTCATAGGTATGTTAGATGTAGATGAGTGATTTGGGATATTGAATGTGATTTTTTTTTGAATGGTTTGGAATGTTAAGTGTAGAAGATTGGTGGGCATGAGCTGGGTCATATGTGTTCATGTCTATATTGGATGTTTGTGAAGCATATGGAACAATTGTTGGATGTGATGGGTTGCAAAGAGAGGGTAATATTAGTGTTATGAGGTATAGATGAAGTAATTTGGGGATTTTGGATAGATATGTTCATGTGATTAGATGTGAGAGTTTGATAGAGTGAATTACCATGTTATTTAGAAAATAGTATGAAATTTTGGTCATTGGAAAGTATGGATGGTTGAATTGACATAATTGGAATGGAATATTGAGGCATAGAAATGTTACTAGATTGAGGTATGGGAATGCTTTTATTAGATGTGACATGTGATGACATGATATTTGTAAGGGCTTCTTCCCTAGGTGTGGCAATGTCAAAATCTAAAGGTAATTTAACACATTTTTGTGCTAGTGTAAGAAAATATTTGTTTGGGTCCATAGCAAGGAAGTTATTGATTAATTTTCTTATGCATAGATCTTGTTGCATCTATAATAACGTTTCTTGTGTCAATTTAGTAGTCTCATATGTGATTTCTTCTGCCATAATCTCTAACGAGGGAGGTTGTGGTGTCTTATTCATGAGGGTTGAACAATTAAAAAGGCATGCCAATCTCAAATTGTGTATCACCCATGGTTGTGGTAACATTTGGGTCACTTTGATTTGACTCCATGAGTTTCTTATGTTGAGACCTTGTTGTAGGCATACAAATTTGAAGACCTTATGAGATGAGGATGTAAAATGGAAGTTTGGTGATTTGATATTAATGTGTTGTTCCTAATGGACTTTACTAAAGATACGTTTGTAGATTTGGACAAAGGATGTGATGATTTTGGATGAGTGTTTTTGGTGTTTTTGATTGATGTAGGATAAAACCTTGATAATTTAAAGTAAATTTAGATCTTTGTGTAATGATAAGTGCTAATATTTGGATGAATTTTTTACTATTACTAGAATAATGAGTCCAAGGAAAAGGATGATAGTGTGTTTACTAATTTAGAAGCAACCAAGACTCCTAAGTGAATATTCCCATAAATTATTTTTGTTAACTCAGCCATAGTTGGAAGACTCGCCCCAAAGAAAAACTCACCAAGCCAAAAATTGGAGAGTTTTTTAAAACTTGCCAAAAACTCGGAAAAACTTGGAAACTTAAAAATTGCTTAAATTTCATTAGAAACACTTTTTTTTTGCAAAGCTGACTTTTTTCAAAAAACTCGGCAAAAACTCGGAAAAAACTCGCGAGTTTTTTGAAAAAACTTAGAAAAACTCATCCTCGCGAGTTAAACTCAAAAAAACGCGTTTTTTGAAAACTTGGCGAGTTTTTGAAAACTTGGCGAGTTTTTGAAAACTCGGCGAGTTTTCTACGAGTCTACCAACTATGAACTCAGCTATATACTTGAAATTGAAAACTTCTCAAGTAAAAAGCTAAATTAGTGATAAAGGACAAAAGATCTAGACAATATTATGACTATTTTGGTTGGTGGATGTTTGGATGACTAATTATGATGATAAGGATGTTTGTCTAGGCCTAGGATAGTAACTCTAAATTCAAGAAAATGATGGTATGAAATGGATATGAATTACGATTTTTTGAGGGATAATGAAGGGTGACTATAGGTCTTTAGTTTTTAGGTTTGGTTAGTTAAAGGCTCTAAAAATTAACTTTTAAAGAATTTTGGAAATTTTAACACAGGCCAAAAGCATCACTATATGAATCAAAAGTGCAATTGTGGATATTAAATATGCCACAGTACTATCAAAAGTGCCACAAGAGGTATCAAAATTGAAAAAGTAAAATATATTCCCTTCTAATGAGAATTTCAACATTGTAGTAAACATCATAAAGAGTGTTTTACAACTCTCCTAAAATAGAAGTAAATCATAAAGTGTTCCAATCAACATCCCAGTAGGTAAGAATGCTACAACATATACTAGACAAAGGATGAGCAATCAATATCTATGCTACTTGAACTCATACATCCTCTAAAGGGTGTCAAAATTTGATTAGATAATACCTCTAGTGCATCCATACATTAGACCTAATTTCATGGATGGAATTCCACCATATGTAGGTTCCCTACAAGGAAAATGTACTAAGTCAAAATTTATTATAATCATAGAAACCATAAAAAATGAATAAAATATTCAAAAATAGTAATAAACTAAGAACTAAATGTTAAATCAAATAAAATAATCAAATTATGCCTTGAAATAGTCAAATATTTGATTGATCCTATTGATAGAATAAATTGTAATGGTATCTCAAGTGATGTATGCAAGGTAGCTTCGGTGACCCAATTTTAAGTGATAAGGTTTTCTAAGTGACCTACCTTGCTAAAAGGGGAAACCCAAGGTCATGCCCCAACATTTCCCAATGGGGTATTAGTAAAAATCAAGCAAAAATCAAAAGAGTAAATCAATAAAGGAAGTTTAGACCCAAACCTAGTCAAATGCAATAGAAAAAATTGAAATTAACAAAACATTTTCAAGTTAAATTTAACAAAAAAAATAAACTAGAGCTTTGAATAGGGTTTTTCTTATTTTCTATAATTAGGGATGCATAGGAGAACAAATGGTAGTCATGATCTTGATCCCCTCATTGTAATATTTTCATCAACTACTACCTCACTAGGTTTCATCATTTTCTCTCTTGTTTCCTCTTTCTTCTCTTCTCTCCTCTTCAACCTTGTGTGTAAAAATAACTCTTATTTTATTTCATTCATGATTTTTAGATTAGATTTGTTATATTGTAATCTTTTTCCTTCACTGTGTTGGAAATTTATTTTAAGGCAAGGTGAAGTGAAATAGGAAAACTTCAAACCCATGCATCCTACGTATGTTCCCTCATCTTTATTTTATAATTTGATATGATCATTTATCAAAATGAACTTGAATCAATTTTATAATCTTCATTTTGTGACTCCAAAAGTGGGATAAAGACAAAGGTAATTGTTGGTAAGCGTGAGTCCCACAATGACATTTTTTGAGATGATACCTATTGTTATGTAGACTAACATTTGTGAGGGGGAAAACATGTAAGTGCTTAAAGTTTCATGGGCTAGAATGGGTCTAATGTTGGTGTGGAAATCTAGCTCAATAATTTTCAGCTTGATGCATCACCTAGCCTATTTAGCCCCTTGACCATCTTTTTCAGCCCTAGAATTGAGTTCCAAATCTTCAAAAATTCTCAAACACCTTTTTCAAACTCTCCAATGGAGGGTCACATTGGCAACTTGACCTTAAGTTGTAGGGTTTCCCAAGTGGCCTACCTTGGAAAAAGGGGTGATCCTATCATCTTTTTGTGTGCATTATTACTTTCAATTCCAATAAATTTTCTTCTATTTTTTCTTATGATTTATATTTTACTCTAGTTATGACCAAACCACTACTGCACTTTATTAATTCTCCTCCCCTCTTGACTCTCAATCAGTATTTTGTTATCTCCCAATCAACCTGTTAGTCTTCTTCCAATCAACCCCACCATTGGTGTTTCCTCGCCAACTATAAATATCTCTCCCCATAAGTTTTAGGGGATATTGTTAATCTTCTTGCACTCTTTACATTCTTGGTAAGAACTCTCATTCCCACAATGAATCACCTCTAGAGGATCAATATTTTGCATTGCAACCCCTAAAACCATTTGATGCTTCTACAACTTTCATAAGGTTGCAAGAGCCTTTTAAATTCTATTTTCTAAGCTTCTACATAAAAATCTCAATTTCCCTTAGTATCTTTGTTCTTTCTCGTCATCAAGTGGAGGTCCTAGTCATTGAGAGAATGACATAGTCAAATCCAGATCCCTAAGGATGAAAGTCTACACTAGTGTTAAGCATCATTTTCACAAGTTATTAACTAAATGAGAAAATTATTATAGAATATTAAGGGTGATCCCACAAAACTGGTTTACAATTTTGTTGTGAAAGGAAAATAGCAAAAACACCCCCATGAAGAAAATTTTAGATTTTGGAGGGTTCGCATGAATGGGGGGTTCGCTCAAACACACCTTCAAGTGAACCACCCTTCACTTGAAGGGTCAAGGGGGGTTTGCTCGAAGGGGGTTCGAGCGAATCCCCCATTTTTCCCCCTTCTCCCCCTCTTGCACCAAATTTCAACAAAAAATTGCATTTCAAAGCTCAAGTTGAGGATAAAAATGGAGGAGACTTCACAGACCCAACTAGATGATGGTAGTCTTCGGAATGAGCTATCCATCAAATATTAATTTAATATGTTTTGGTTTTATTATGTATTTTTTTTTAGTTTGATTAAACATAGGTTTTTCACCGAAAATCAAGCTCTTTGTTCTGCACATGTGGAAAAATAGCAGATTATAAAAAAAAAATTTGAAAAATATCAATGCACTAGATATTGATGTCCTTGATCCAACAAAAAGAAAATTGAATTTTGATACATACAAAAAAAGTTATGTGTTAACAAGTAAATCATGTCTAAATTGTAATTGGTTTGACTTTGAAATTTAATTAAGAAACAAATATTCAATGAAATGCTATGAAACCAATTCCATGCGCTACATATCGTAGTTACAAATCTAAATTTGAAAAAATTAGAATTTTATCCTTCATAGAAAAAAAAGTTGTGTTAGCAAGTAACGTCACTCTTTAAAAATGGTGTTTACTGTTAAAAACTAGTTTTCGAAGGAGATGGAAAAAGAAGTGCAATCCAATTCCAAATTTAAAAAAAATTAAAATTAAAATCTACAAACAAAATGTCACAAATCACTAGTTTGCATCATCTTCAAATTTTTCACGGTTTAGTCGCTATAGATGCTCGAAAGTGAAGATTTAGTTAAAAAAAATTAGTTCAATGTCCAGTTTGGCCAAAAATTGTAAACTAGTATTGTGGGATCACCCTTAATTAGAAAATTATCTTTCCCTTAATGAAGTAAATTAATTATCTCTTCTTAAATAACTTGGAATTTTCTGTTGAACTTCTGCCCTTGTGACATTTTGTGTTAAGGGTACAACACCCTATAAATGTTGCTTATTTTATCAAAAACTTAGAATTTTCTACTTTGCTAGATTTATACCTTAAGTTATATTTTACTATCTTTTCTAGATCTAAGGTCTTTAGAGAGATCAATGTTAACTAGAAAGTGAGAAAAGTTTATATGAGAAAAAGCTAAGGTAGCAATGTAAATAAGAAAATGGCATCCCATTTAAATTTTACTAATCTTATAATTTTAGTAGTTTAATAATTTTACTAATTATATTTAATTTATTAATTTAATTTATTGATTTTTAATTTTAATTTTATTAAATTTATTATTTTATAATTTTTCATCTCTTTATTTTTTTCTAATAAAAGGGAGAGGTAACAACCCTCTATAGTTCTATTAAAATATATTTAAAATTTACATCAAAATATCTTTCCATTAGAGTTCATAGGTAGATCAAAGTTATAGATATGTACCATATATGTTTTAGAAAAATTCAGGTCAAGTCTTTAACTCCCAAGTCCTAAAATCTATTCCATCTATTGAAAAATAGAATAATGGATATAGACAAACCTAGTGGGATAGCTAGTTAAGATTGGAAAACATGCCTTAAGAAATATTACACTATTCTTGTTTCTTGAAAAACTCATTTTAACATGGGATCGAAGAAGCACATTATGTTATTCTAAATATTTTATCTTTGAAACATTATTTCTCTTTTGTTCAAGAGTCCACATTTCATCACCATTCCCACCATCATGAGTTGGAGAGGGTGACTAAGAAGCATCCATAACTAAATGGATTTTTTTTACATGGATAGCCTTCCTTGAGGGAGATATAGGTTTTTGTTGGACTGGAGAGGGATCTAGGTCTAATGCATTCCCTAAGATATATCTGATAGTATTAACTGTATACACCTAAAAATGGTCATATCACATAGTCTGGTAATTAATTAAATATTTTTAATATTTAATTAAATCTCTGAATTCGATCTTCGTATAAATAAATCTAAATAATTTATTTATATTGTTCATTCTTTCATTTCGATTAAATAAATAAATTTATTTAATCATCTTTTCTTATTCATTTCTTAATTAATTAAAATAAACATTACGATTTATTTATATTAATTATCATTTAATCTTGGCTTGGATATTTTATTCAAATAAAGATTAAGTATTCTTTTCTTCTAAATTCCATTTACAATTAAATATTCAAAATATTTAATTAAAGTTTTCTAAATTCCATTCATAATTAAATATCTCAAAATATTTAATTAATTCTTCTAAAGTCACATCACAATTATTCCAAAATATTTAATTAAATCTTCTATAGTCCTAAAATCAAAAATCAAACTCACATAAATTAAATTAAATAAATTTATTTATTTAATTTGGGGATTATCTTCAACAACTGTGAAACAAACTGCCGAAACAGAAAATTAAATTCCTCTGTTCCTGTGCAGGCTTGTTCCCATGGGTTGAAGACAAGCATCCATTCTTCTCTCCAACCTCTCCATCTCTCACCATTCAAACTTACCAGACAACCTCACAGCCGTTGATCCTTGCCAGCCAGGATTGTGCCTACAAAAAGCTATAAATAGGACTGCCGGGTGTTTGCAATCATATAGAAGCTTTCAACAGATAAACTATAGCCAAATTGCAATAGCATAGCCTTTTAGCATTTACAGTATTCTCATTTCATAGCATAGCATAGTAGTAGTTCATATCATGATATATCTATTTCATATCATAGTATTTTCAATTTACAACCCCTGTGCATAATCTACAGCCCCTGTGCATATTCGTCAACATTCTCACCTCCACCAGCATATAGGATAGAGAAAATTCCTTTGCATACTTATTCTGTAGATTGCCATTTGGAGAAGCCAAGCTTACACAATCTGAGAGCAGCAGCTTCGAACAAATCTCTGGATATAGAGAAAGATAGAATGCTTCTGAAGAATTCCTGTTTATATTTTAATTTCATTTCAATTTCTTCAGTTTAAAGTTTTATCATTTGTGTTATTTGTTTCAATTTGATTAACATATTAACATATACACATTAACAACATGCGTTGATTTAGATGAAGAACAAAAAATTACATGTCTAGATTTTACAAAGAGGTGGTGAGGAAGACTACCTTACCAACATGATGGTTAGCAACCCAATTTTCCTCCAAATTTAGGATTTTTTTTGGCTATGTAACCTACTTCATAGCATCTTATAATAGTGAAATGGCATAACTTCATAATACAAAAGTTGGGTCCAAGTGTGCTTACCTACTTTTAGAATGATATTTGCAAGATCTTTCAAAATATATAAATCAACTAGAATTTGTACAAAGGTTGTGTGAGTGAATATAGAGGTAGCCATTTCTATCATCAGAAAATATACCAAATATTTATTGACTGGTTCAACTCATGACTTGATCCAAAATTGAAGAAAAACATTAGGAAGTCATACCCAAATAGGCATGATATTGAATGATTTGGTGGTAGTATTGAAAGCAAGAAGCCAAGGTTTGAGCATTAAAGAATGATGTCCTAAAATGTAGCATTTGCAAAGGATGGCATCTCAATCCATGATAGAATAAAAAACAATGATAAAAAATCCCCTATGTATAGGGATATATTTCTAAATTATTTTTCATTATGGATTTTCCATTTTTTTGCAATCCATTTATGAAGATTAAGGAGGCTCTAGGTTAGAGGCGATTAAAATGACTACTCAATCCATGTCCAAAAAAGCAATCCTCCCCTTTGATTACTTCTTCCCTAAACTCTTGGACAAGGGAACTTTTGACATAGATGAGCAAAATATTTCCCTTAGGGGAGGCTCATGAAGATTTTTTGTCTAGATCAACCTTGTAGTCAAGATTCAAAACCATATGATTGATTGAAATTGCATTTAGAAGCAAATTAAAACCAATGTCAAAGGACAATGATTTGGGAGTTGATGTTGTAACATGCCATCAATTTTCCTTCTAATTTAAAAAAACTTTGGTGTCACCCCAAGAGAAGCCAAAAAATTTGAAGAAAATGATGAAAGGATCCTCCCCTTTCCTATAGAATCTCACCACACACACACAGAGAAAGAGCAACTAGATGCAAGAAGAGAACAAATATGTTCATTTATTATTAGAATGAAATTACAAATCACATGCCATCTCATGGGCTTCTTACATGCATCTGTAGATTGTAGATCTAAACTCACAACTTTTTCTTCACTACATGTTCTTCTAACACTCCAACCCTTGTCCCTGCATAGACATTCCATCATGTTTATATCTCTATCAAACTCTCCAAGTCATCCTTACTCCTTATGTCGTAGTTGCCATCATCATCCAATCAGCCGTCAAAGTCTCCAAATCGTTACATCATAATCAACAGTCCCACAAGCTGGCCAATGAGGTTGTATTTCACAACAATGATGTGAAATACCCAATATCGCTCTTCCATGCGTCGTGATCTAACTCGCCAACTCATTATTTAGTTACTTTCTTTCCATTGTCTCCTTATTGTTGTATCATTGGGACCGACTCAAGATTCTGGCCAATGAAGGAAGTCCTGCCGATCAATTTACACACTATGGAAATCCATTGGGTCATTGGGGAAACAACATAGAAGGTTTCACCGACGTAGCTGAGTCACACCAATCAGGCCATCTGGGAGACCTAGGTCGGAGTTCCACCAAAGATGTCACCCATGTCGATAGAACATACTCTAGGCTCACGTGTGATTGGGCCATCGGGGAGACAGGGCATAATGTCCTACCGATGAGACAACTCCCCACCAATGAACCCCATTTGCAACCTCCACCAACACCATTGACCAATTGCTAGGACTAGAAGGATCGTTTCTCCAATGAAGCACACACCCGCCAATGATATACATATTTTCACTCACCAGGATATCAGCCCATCGCTGGGACACTAAATGTTATCTCATCGATTGATAGTCCTTTCGTCGATGAAACTCCACTCATTGCTCACTTACTATTGTCATTAGCATGTCATTGGGACTTGTAGTAAGTTACACTGATAGGTCTAGGTCTTGCTAATAGAGCATGTCAGTCCTTATTAGATCTAAAATAACTCAATTTATTGTTTTTGGTGATGTAGGATTTCTCATGAGCTCAGATGCTCCTACATCAGACACACCGGGTAAGAGAAATGTTCCTAGAGTTGGTAAACTCAGGAACATTGGAAGGTGCATGGGATGGTAATCCCATGTCTATTCTTGATCCATAGCTGCTCCTTATCCATGAGAGCCTTCCCTCCTATATTCTTCCGCTCCACCTCAACTCTCAAGTCATCGTCATTTGTGTTCTCATGTTTCTCTGAACTACTTCTTACCACTAAACCACCCCTATGCCCACCACACCTTTTTGGGCTACTACTCCTTGTGCCTCTATCGCATTGCTGCAATAAATCAAAACTTAATTTTCTCTTCCTCCCAAAACCTGATTTCTGAACAACTGCTAGTCATTGCAATTACTTTGTTCCTCTTCATCCACTCGTTGCTTCTTTGCACTGCAACAAACAATAGAGCTGGATTCTTTCAACTAATTTTCCTTCCCTTTTAGAGGAGTCAACATGTACTGATGCCCATCTTTCCAGATGGTATACACATTTCTCCTACCATTATAGATGGCTTCCTTGTCAAACAACCATGGTCTACCCAACAACACATGACACGCTGTTATAGGCATGATGTCACACAACACCTTATCTCTATAAGAACCAATCTGAAAAATTACTAAACATTGTTCTCTCACAGTCATTTTGTGCTCCTTCTGCAACCAACAAACTTTGTACGGACTAGGATGCTTATTCCTCTTCAAACCTAGTTTTTCCACCATTTCTTCCAAAACTAAGTTATTTGTACTACCACTATCAACAATAACCTTACAACACTTACCTCCAGCCTTGCACACAGTCCAAAAGAGATTCCTTCTCTAGGATGGTTCCTCCTCCATCGTCTTTGGAGTCACCAACACTCTTCTCATCATGAGAGAATCACCTTCTTCTAGGTCTGCTACTTCCAACGATGCATTGCACTCCTCATCTTCTTGTACCGAGTGGTTTCTTTCTGCCCTCTTGTATTTGATCACATTCGAATGCACGATGACCAACTTCTCCACACTAGTAACATCTAAACAAAAACCCTCTACTACTGCTACCACATCCTCTTGCTAGTACCTCCTTTTCTTTGGTGTTTTGGCCCACTTCTTTGCTCCATTTGGGATTGGATTCTTCCTCAATCTATTTTCCTTTACTACTACTCGATTGTCCCTTTTCAGTTCCAAATCTTCCCCGTCCTTTGGAATTGTTTATTTTCCTCTTCATTAATTTCTCCTTTGCCTTCAATGCATACTGATATGCTTCCTCAACTGTGGTAATCTTCAGCATACTCATCTCATCCTATATGTTAAACCTCAATCCATTCACATACCTGGCTGTCTTTTCCCTATCAATTTCATGCCTTCCAGATTGAATAGCCAGCTTGTAAAATCCTTCCATGTAATCTTTTATGCTCATATCTTTTTGCTTCAAATTTTTCAATTTCTTGAACAACTCCATTTCGTAATCACTAGGTATGAATGCCTTCGTCAACTTCGTCACCATCTGGTTCCACCTCGTTATTCAGGGATCTCTAGCCATTTCCTGTTCTTTTTGCAATCCTTTCCACCATAACAAAGCATGCCGCTTCAATTTTGTTTGAGCTATCTTCGCCCATTGTGGGTCTCTAATGTCCTCCAATTCGAAGTACTCCTCTAGCTCTCCAATCCAATCGCTTAACTCATCTAGATTTAACGTTCTAGAAAAGTTCAACAAATCCATCCTATTGCTCTTCATTATTTTTGGAAGAGCTCTCAAAAATCTTTCTTGTTCAACATCTATAGGTTGTTCTTCCTCTTCTTCTTCTTCTCTTTCGTGCTCTTCACCTTCGATTCCTTCCTCATGCTCCCATTCTCTTCTTCTTTCTCTTCTTTACCTTTTGTTGCCATCACCCACTTCTCCTTGGTTTTTGATACCTTCAATCACCATGTCACAAAATCTTTCAAGTACACCCTCTAATCTGGGTCTTCCTCTTCCTCTTTCTATTCAGGCGACATCTCTTCCAATCAATGGTTTCAGCTCTCAACTGTTTGGGATTCCACACACACCCGCAACAATCCTTTCGAGCTCTTCACTTCTATCACTCTCTCCCACAAATCCTAGTGGATACTCTCCATGCTCAAGACAACCTACTCTAATACCACTTGATGAAAGGGTCCTCCCCTTTTTTATGGGATTCCACACACACACATAGAAAGAGCAACCAAACGGAAGAAGAGAACAAATATGTTCATTTATTATTAGAATGAAATTACAGATCACATGCCATCTCATGGGCTTCTTACATGCATCTGTAGATTGTAGATTTGAACTCACACCTTGTTCTTCGCTGCATGTTTTTCTGACACTCCAACCCTTGTCCCTGCACAGACATTCCATCCTATTTATATCTCTATCGAACTCTCCAGGTTGGCCTTACTCCTTATGTCATAGTTTTCATCATCGTCCAATCAGTCGTCGAAGTCTCCAAATCATTACATCGTAATCAACAGTCCCACAAGCTAGCCAATGAGGTTGTATTTCACAACAATGATGTGAAATACCCAATATCGCTCTTCCATGCGTCGTGATCTAACTCGCCAACTCATCGTTCAATTACTTTCCTGCCATTGTCTCCTTATCATTGTATCGTTGGGACCAACTCAAGAGTCTGGTCGACGAAGGAAGTCCCGCTGATCAATTTACACACTATGGAAATCCATCGGGTCATCAGGGAAACAACACAGAAGGTTCCACTGATGCACTGAGTCACATCGATCGAGCCATCGGGGAGACCCAAGGCGAAGTTCCACTGAAGATGTTCACCCATGCCAA